>JAFIRS010007656.1:0-23076 GCA_018342105.1 Gonioctena quinquepunctata | reverse complement strand
ACCTGTTTACCTAAAATGAATTTGTTCCATACTTTACGGACACACTGTATGTTAACAAATGATCACTTCTATCATATCTGATAACATTGCCTACTCTGCTTCCCGATGTGCTAGATAATGCTGTCGAAGGTCTACCTGCAGTTTTGGCTGTGGTACCATATCTTGAAAGATATGTTGTTACTATATCTCTGCGAAAATCTAGCTGTTGTACCGAATCATTTGATTTATTGTAAAGGTACCATGCATTGTGAATGCTTATATCTAAAATCCATGAAAACAGACACCACCACCACTTTTTGGATAGTATGGCAATTCGGTTCCTAGCGATGTTTTGGTCCATCAAATCCGTGCCACCCATTGAACTGTTGTACTTTCCAAGTAGGTTAGGTCGAGGAACTTGAATAATTTTTTTTCACTCCTAGAAAATCTCACGGATAAGATTGTTTCGATTCCAAAGCAAGTTGACGCTACAGTAACTATATTATTATCAATCTAACGAACGAATAGTATTCCAGTTTCTCGGTCCAATATTCACCTCTAGATTCCTTCTGCAAACTTTTTTTATTAGGTAAGAGATGCTACACACGTTACGAAAAATCGTTACGATTGGACGGAACAGTTTAAACTGCACAGTTTCGTAGTGCCCACACACGTACAGACACGTACTAGAAAACTGTACGATTATTCATTCGTTGATATGGCTTCGACTGACGATGCGTTAGCAGTTGTTGGTTTATTATTCGCCATAAAAAAGCAAAAGGAAGAAAAAATCAATAAAAAGAAAACACGTATATGGTGTAAAGAATGGCTAATGAAAAGAGAAGCTCATTCCCATGTTAATTTATTGAAGGAACTAAAGGTATTTCCTAAAGATTGGCATAGTTTCGGTGAATATATCTCGGAGGTTCCTGCTCCAGACTTCTTAGAACCAGCGACCTTCTTCTGCTCTTTTTATAAGTGGATCTTATGTTATTAATTTTTTACAACAGCTTCTTTATCGGCCTGGGAGTCTATTTCTCTTAATTTGTTAATTAATTTATCATACGCAGACCGTTTTAAATCACGGTTGTGATAATCTTTCACTTAATTTTCCATAGACAAGTTTCATTGCGATACACCGCAATAAATGCTTCTAGCCACTCGCCATTTAATTATTACAAGCAATCGCACGCACAACCATTCGGACCACGATCACGCGAAAACTGAAAGACTGGGCACACACGTTACGATTACCGACACAGGTGTTTCTTCCGATTCCGATTTATCTAGCCAAAATTTCAAACTGCTCCGTTCAACTGTACGGTTTTATAAAATCGGACAAACTGTACAGTTTTCTCATACACAGATGTAGATTTATCGTTGCAGTTTGAACTGTACCGTTAATGGAATTTCTTTGGGCAAACGATCATCTCGCATCGTCCCAGTACCCCAGATACCCGAATCTCGCATATCACGTAGTAACTTTGCATTTGTAAATAAATTGTCTGTATACAATTTATAAGGCATCCTTTTTTACTTTCAGGAAATTCTCTCAACATTGTTATAGTTTTCCCAATATCAATTGCAGAAGCATGAAAAAGGGTTGCGGCGAAATCCTGTGAGCAGCAGTGGCGGAGATAACTAATTTTATTTAGATATTTTAAGATTTCAAAATAATTCCTAATAAGAAAATGAAAAAAATTAAAGACAAGCTTTATTTATACAAATACATTAAGAAAGAAAAATAATTTCTTTCATTGTTTGATGTAGGTTATTCTGTAACAGATTCAAAAGCTTCCTGCGGATACAAAATAGGTAATCTTGCTCGGCAAGATTTGAATCTATTACTCACAGAATAACCTAGATCAAACAATTAAGAAAATATGTTTTCCTTTTAGTGCATTTGAATAAATAAAAGATTGTCTTTAAATCTTTTTTTATAAATTTTTTCATTTATATAAGGTCGTTAAGTTAGTACAAGTAAATATTAAATAAGGAAACGCAGAGAAAAATATTACCCACCCACAAGGGCATTCGGTTTGAACAGGGTACCAGTCGTGCCCTTTTTGTACCCCATTCGATTTTTTTCTGGAAAACGAAATTTTAAAGCAAAAACCATAAACGAAAATAAATTATTTGCAATGAAAGAAAATATTCTATATATCTTATAAAAACAGAAACGATACAATTCTAAACCTTTTAATTTCAAAGATTGTTTTATAGGCAATCATCTCGACCGTCAGACTCGTCTGAACTAGAACCATTATTTGGTTGTATTATTATGGGTTGGACAGAGGGTAAAACCACATACTCGTCTTCCTTTTTAATAACATGTTCAACATATTTTTCCCCAAATCTCCTGTCATAACTTTTATTACGTTTTCTACAACTTCTTTACTCAGTTTTGGAGTTTGATTTCATTTTCGTTATTCTGATTTTACGTTTGCCCATATTAACTCTATAGGGATAAATATGCAATAGTATGGAGGTAGTCTTAGAAGGGTTGGCCTCGTTCTTTGCACAGCTCGTCAATATAATATATTTTTTCTAACTTTACACCTTTTAAAACAGTGAGCAAATCTTTTTTTTTGTTGGGCCTTTCCACGATTGGTCGCAGGAAGAGAGGTATATTATTTTCAGACATAAATGCAATTATTTCAGCTTTTTCTGCTACTATTTGGTAATACGATGCGTTGTCCTAACGATTACTGACTGTGGTGGAATATTAGGTAGAAGCTGTTCGCTAAACCACTTTTCAAATAAGTCTGCTGTCATGTCTTCATGATAATCAGCAGCACAGTCTTTAATTTTTTTAGCAGATAATAATAACGCATTTGGTACAAAACCGTCTTTGGTTCCAGCGTGTACTTTTATAATGCGTTTCTCTTTAGAACATGGCCCACTTAAACACCAATTTTAACTATTGTCTACCCAACCGTAATTTACTACATCATGACTGTCGAACCATGTTTCATCAAGAAAAATTATGGGTCTGTTAGAACGTCTGTAGTCTTTTATTTCACGCAAATAATCTTGCCACCATTGCACTATCCTTGATGATTCGGTAATTGCCATGCGCTTATCAAGCTCTTTATGTTCGAAACCACAACTTATTAAAACTTGACGCAATGACTCCACGCTGGTATAAGTGTAATCTGGATAATCTGCTAGTTTTTGCTGTATAACTTCCAATGTCAGTAGTGGTTTTGAGCCGGTTCTCGGAACCCCCGCCCCATGACCTTGACCCTCCCCATGACCTTGACCCCTAGCCCCAATTGCAGCCCATTGCATTTGATTTGACCCCCACTGTAACCTTGAGATGGGGAGGTTGAAGGTCGTGTATCATTGACATTGAAGTGCCCTGGTGATAGCGTGGTGTTTGCATGACCTTGGGGATTCATTTCTCGTTGACCTTGTAACGCTAGTCGATGGGAAAGGGATCGCGCATTCATTTCAGTATGCAGTGTGGTGCATAACCTTCGAACTAGCATCAGCGTCACAGCTTACTTTTCATATTCTTCAATCACCCTAACCACTGAGATGATTCATCAATGGGGGAGTGTGCACGGCTTTCGAGCCAACATCAACGCCACAGGTCTATTGATTTTTCAGAGTCTTCGACAACTCTGCGATGATTCATCATGACCTTGGACCTTGCGTAATAGGACTATTGATTTTCTAGTATGTGTATTATGAAATCAAATCAAGTGGGAGGAGGGCACATACTGGCTTACATGTCGACCTTGTTTATGAGAGAATCATTCCACGTAGATTGAAGTTTGCTAGATTTGGAAAAAGGATTTTTTTTCAATTTGTCCTTGAATCTTGATGTGTTGCAAGATTAGTTGGAATGTCTTATTCGATGACACTCAGTGTGGTGGGGGTTTATTCCTCATGCGATGTGTGCGTGAATTCGTTGTTGATCAGAAGTTGAATTATAGTCAACAAAAGAACTTCATCAGCTAGAAGTCAAGTGTATTTTCCATCAGTGGAAACGTATCTCCATAAATTCGCTATGTCTCTTGTGAAAATAGATTTGGAAAAAATTAATTCCTCAATTATTGGTGCGGGGAGCCAAAAAAATAAAATATGAATTCTAATTAATCTCGCAAACCCTCATATTTTCATAGTTGAAAAACAAGCTATTCAATACGTAGCTAAAGAACAGTTGTCGTTGATCAATGTATCTATTTTTCTTTACCGAAAAAATATGGCTGAAACCAATGAGTTCCCCCATATAGAATTGTGTTTATGAAACTCATACAAAAAATTTCATCATAATTGCTCCATTCAGAAATATCACATTGGGAGGGTGTAGAATAAAATTAGTTATATACAACAATTTTCTCAAAAGCAATCCCCTAGCCCTGAAGATTACATGCATTTTTCAGAGGTGATTTTTCTAAAACTTGAAATAATATTTATTCGTTAGTTTAAGTTGTGCTTAAAACTGAAATGGCGATTATGGCACCTGTTTAGCAATCGCTATGGCATTGCGACGCTTCATTAACTTGCCAGACAAAGTTAATACCGACAAATATGCACTAGACTAATTTTATAATATTTATTAATGTTTCCTAAAGTAACTACTTTTGAAAAGATAACTTCAGAAATATTTTTTTACAATTTCAAAAATTCGGCAAAATATTTTTTACAATTTCAAAAATTCGTCAGACTGATTTGCAATCGGTTAATAACCTGCTTGTTTCAAAATACTCAATAATAGTATGAAAAAGATGAAAATAAAGTATTAACTTTAAAATTCGAAAAGGGTGTCGAAGCCAGTTTCACCACGGGATTAATCAAGATCGTGAAAATTAACAGCACATATCCAAAAACATACATTCTCAAAGACATATAGATAAGAATCTCATTCAATGTTGTTTCTATGAAGTTGAATTGAAGAAAACACAAAATCTCAATGTTGGCCGAGAAGATATTGAAGGAAATAGAGTGTTTGAGTGTTTGTCAAGTGGCTAGGTTGTTTCCAATGAAAACAATTCACAGATTAAAAAAATGCGAGTGTTTAGCATTTAATGATATTTGGTATCGAAATGAAAAATATATTGTAAAATTTGTTTTATTATCATATAAAAAAATCGTGAGGAAACAATATTACAACAACAAAAAATCATATACATTACAAAAAAAACATGTACTTAATCACTTTCACTCAAAAGACAATTGTTCAGCTCTTTTTGCCATTCTTCGAGAATTGATGTCATTGCATCATAGGATTAGATCGATTCCAGCCTAGCCATTTCTGCTTGCTTTCGAATGCTGGTGTTGTATTTTCTATCTCTATCCACCTTTGTTTGATGGCATCAGACTTCTTTTGCATTTCAGCAATCTCTTTATCCATTTTATACGCGACTGCAACTTCTTCATCTAATTCTTCATCAGCTTGAGCACACATTGTGATGGTATTGTTGGATTCATCGATCTTACGTTTTGCAATATTTCTCTGCTGAGTATAAATTTGCAGTGGCACATACGAAGCTAGCGATCCAATGGCTGCGGATGTAATTTTCGAAGATGCATCCTTCTTTTTCGATCTTCCCTTAGCTTTGGAGGGCGATGTCGACGATTTCGAGGTACTCGGCTTGGAACTGTTCAAAGCAGCATCTTGTTTTAGAGTTCGAGTGGTGGCGGTGGGAAGGTCAAGTGTAGATCTCCTCTTTCGTTTTGGAGGCTGGACCTGAATATCCTGAAGAACTTGGATGACAGGAGCCTTTTCAATGATTTGGTCAGGAATAGAGATCACAGGTGGAGAACTGGTTGGCAATTGAGATATAGAAACATCTTGCAGATCTGGCACCTCAGCCGCACTTATCAAAATGAATTCATCAATATCAAAATTCAAATCCATCACGTCATCGTCCTCTTTTGATGCTGCTGCTACTTCAACACTGAAGCAACACTATGTTCGTCAGCAGTAAGTAATTTTTCCAAAATACTAATATCGTTGGAATTCATCGTAGTTATAAACTTTAACAAACACACACACACACGTACTACTCGTCGTCTTGAAAAGTGTTGAGAATGATTATGTAAAAAAAGTCTACACTTTATAAATATTTTTCCAACACCCCACCCTTTCCCCCAATACTGCAGTGTGCACTTGCACTCGCGCACCCCGATTTGATTTCAAGGTGATCTTGCATTTCTATCGAATGGTTTTCAGTTGACTCAAAAATCAGTATCACATAATCTCCTCCCATTCCTCCCCACCTACTGCAGTAAAAGTGTATCATCCCCGAACAATGGATTCGACAGTTTCGTACATCCTTGATATCTCAATTCGATGAGACTAAATCATTCATTGCACTTCGTCAAGGTCACTACAATGAATACGTCGACATTGCGACACGTCATCGATGGCGTCGATATGGCATCGCGACGCGTCATCGATGGCGGCGACATGCAAGTGTTTAGCATTTGATCATATTTTGTATCGAAATGAAAAAATATATTGTGAAATTAGTTTTATTATCATATAAAAAACTCGTGAGGAAACAACATAACAGCAAAAAAACATATACAGTAGAACTCCAATTATCCGAATTAATGGGGACCGGGACCCATTCGGATAATCAAATATTCGGATAATCGGATTTTTTTTAAAAAAATTGCCATTGGAGAGAATAAAAGCTACGTTTTGATATTGCACTATTTTTTTATTGAATTAAATGAAAGAAACATGAAATTTTCACATGTTTTAAATATACATAAATACATAAAATGTACTTATGTACAAGTTTAGAAATAAAAATCATTGTTTTTTAAACATCTCCGTCAATGTAAGCTGTTTTGCGGTCTTCAACCGTTTTCGGGCAGCCAGGTCACGCATTCGCTTGACGGTGAGCAGTTGCAAGTGGTCACACTCGGGCTGACGCTCCATCCACTTCAAAGCAGTCTCGAGGCCGGCAAATGCTTCACTAGCTGATGGTCCAGCGTCTACTTCAACATCAGCAGAAAGTTCTTCTTCCACTTCCACTTCAACATCTTCTCTCACACTTACAACAATTTCATCGTCATTGAGAATTTGAAAACCAGGGTCAGACGTGTCACAAGCCATCCACTCTCCTACATCTTCAACACTTACTTCTGTACAACCAGGAATTTTTACAATCATTTTTCTTATTTCCTCTAGTGACAACGCATCTTCATCATCTTCATCCTCTCCATATTCTTGTTTCTCATTTTTCTTCAGATTCTTTTTTTTGTTCTTCTCAGACGGTAGGCCTTTCAGTTTATTCCACGCACGTCTTAGCGTCACTGCCGTAACCAAACTCCAAGCTTCCGCTACCATGTAACAGCAGTCCTTTAAATTTATTTTGCTATGATTTTCCAAAACCAATTCTTCATCTTCAGCACCTTCGATCAGCAGTTTTCTCAGCAGTTGCCTTCTGTAATGGCGCTTCATTGTTTCAATAACAGACTGGTCCATGGGTTGCAGCAAACTTGTAACATTGGGAGGCAAAACGTCGTTTTAAACTGCCCATTCTCTCTTCCAACAGTTCTGCTGTAGGATGAGTGGGTGCGTTATCAACAATTAAAGCACCTACTGCCTTTTCCCACCGATTTTGGTGCTTTTCACTTCAGGAATAAACACTTCATCATACCATTCGGTAAACAAAGCTGCAGTCATCCAGGCCTTGGGTTGACTTTTGTAGAAGAGTGGAAGTTTTTTACGTTTTAAATGCTCTTGGATTTCTTGATTTTCCTATCAAAGAAGTGGCAGCTTATGATTTCCAGTGGAGTTGGCACAGTTAAGCACTGTAACACGTTCTTTACTGACCTTATGTCCAGGGCACTAGATTCCCCTTTTAGAAGCCAAAGTGGTTTTGGTAATGCTTTCCAAACAAGGCCAGTTTCATCGGCATTATAAACAAACTCCGGATCATAGGATTCTGATGCAGTTTTAAATTTTTCAATAAAATTTTCAGCAGCTGCAGAGTCTGCTGAAAGCTTCTCACCAGCCAAATCTAACTCGCGTACACCATGCCTGAATTTAAAATTCCTTAGCCAGCCGTTACTAGCCTTAAAAGATGAATAACCAAGCTTTTCTGCTAAGATTTTGGCTTTTTCACAAAGGATTGGACCTGAAATCGGATTTCCATAGAACGTTGCTGCAAAACCATTTAAACACGGCATCTTCCAAATTTTGTTGGTTGCTGTCTTCATTGTTTTCCTGGAGAACTTCCATCTTCATTTTCAAGCACCGAAACAAAGTTTAAAAGTGTTGACTTACTGTTTTTAATGTCAGAAATTGTTGCTTTTCCAACACCATAAATCTCAGACAACTTCTTACCCGTTACACCTTTATCGAGTTGCTCTATAATTTTCAGTTTGTCCGCTAACGATAGCACAACACGTTTTCTTTTCGAAGCCATGGTATAAAAACAATACAGTATTGTACACGCACACTGGCTAATCAAAACAAACAATGACAGGTGCGCCGTGACTGCAATGCGCCGGAACTTGGCCGTTGTGCCTACACACGCGGGGGGAAGTCAGTGTAGGCACAACAATTTGTGATTCGGATAATCGGCGATTCGGATAGTCGGAGTTCGGATAATTGGAGTTCTACTGTACAACATTACAACAACAAAAAATCATATACTTAATCACTTTCACTCAAAGACAATTGTTCAGCTCTTTTGTCATTCTTTGAGAATTGATGTCGCCGAATTGATGTCGCAATTTCAAAATGATGTGCGTGAAATGTTGGGATGATCAGTATGGATTCCTTGTCATTGATGAAGATCGAAAAGTATGTAATGGATGATATCACAATGGATTCGACAGTTTCGTACATCCTTGATATCTCAATTCGATAAGACTAAATCATTCATTGCACTTCGTCAAGGTCACTACAATGAATACGTCGACTTTGCGACACGTCATCGATGGCGTCGATATGGCGTCGATATGGCATCGCGACGCGTCATCGATGGCGTCGACATGCAAGTGTTTAGCATTTGATCATATTTTGTATCGAAATGAAAAAATATATTGTGAAATTAGTTTTATTATCATATAAAAAACTCGTGAGGAAACAACATAACAGCAAAAAAACATATACAACATTACAACAACAAAAATCATATACTTAATCACTTTCACTCAAAAGACAATTGTTCAGCTCTTTTTGTCATTTTTTTGAGGGTGAAGAAAATCCGTTAAGGACACCTGACAGGTAGTGTGGGAATCACTGAGCTCCGCGTTACCCACTAAAACAAGCACCCGATGGGGCTCATCTCTCCGACCTTGAGAGTCTCAGCCGAGTTCCTCATCTTCGAATTGTTGAAATATGTGATCCACATATTCGAAAAACTCATCATTGAGCTCCATTGGAGCCTCATCATTGATGTTGACATCATAATTCTGCTCATCAACATTTTCGATGGTGGCATCTGATTCACCATCGTCGTTGTCATCAACAATCTCCGGCATATATCTCCCATTATCCCAATTCAATTCTATCTCATCCTCATCCAACGTTGTGGATGACACATGGTTGAATTGAACTGGTCCATCTTCGGTGACGTCCCCGACCAACACGTCACCAGGTAGCCACCATGTTGTTGAGTCGGCCTCGACTTTCTCAACTTGGGAATTCATGTTTACTGAAACAGAAACGAGGAAACTATGGAAATTTTGTACACATTCTATCTGTCAGAAGGTGTGGTGGAGCATACATCAGAAATTTCAACATTCTCTCCCTCTCTCCAGACTCATATTCATAAGCATTCTAGTGGGTGGTGGGGTTGTCAAGCACACACGACCATGCATTCACGCTTGCAAAGTGGGAGACTCCAACTATATAAATACTATACTCCTGTTCTCTTAAGTATTCCTACTACCGAAGATGGCAGAATATAATAATACAATTAATTCCATCGAGAATAATCTTCAAATTATTTCAATTATAGACAATCAATTGAACTATACTAAAGATTTCGAGGGTGGTTATGTGGAAGACATGATGATTGAAGAAGAAGAAATCCTCCCTCCTACGAACGACGATGATGAAGGTATTGAGAGTGACATTCCAAACAATGATGTGATAGTGAGAAGAACAACTTTGTCCAACTCTGACATGGATGGCAGAGCTTGCTATATCGTTTCGCTTGTGGAAGTTAGGATTGGTATATTTGGGTGAGATATCTATGCATGTGGTGCTTCCACAGATATTTGATGACTTACAATATTCGTCAGGGGACATATGACCATGTGGAAATCCACAAGATTCACACACCGACAACTCCCCTTTATTCAAATGTTTCGGATGTAATGTTGCTTTGGGACAACTTCGTTCTATCGAAGCATGTATAATATGTAATTGTAATTTATTGAAATAAAAACATATTTTCGAGAAATTTATTTATTTATTACATATCATGAATACAATATAATTGAAAAAAAAATTATATAATTCAAGTTTTTTTTGTTTATTATGAATTACGAACAGAACTATCCAATGCATTGTAGGTCAAAAAGGTATCATGTATAATGAGTGCGTAGACTTTCGTGTTGGCTGGAAATTTGTTTTTTCTTGTTTCGAACTCCAGCTTGATATCCACTGTAGACGATTTTGTTGCATTCGGTTGATGTGAACAATCAATGATGAATAGGGGATTCTGTTGAAATTCCTCAAGATCCATAAGAGGTTCACTCATATCTTTGTCATAATAACTACGTTGAAAGTCCTCATATGCATAGTAAGCTGAAGAGAATAGTTTTTTATCAAAGTCCAGATTCCAACGCTCATATGGGTAGACTTCAGAGTTCAAATACACACGGATGTTATTTATGTCTGCATTTATGAATTTTGTCATATCCAGTGTTCTGTTTTCGGATGCATTAGTATTTTGAAAACCAATAATTATGAAGCGAGGTGTTTCCAAAGTGTTGGTTGTTTTTATTGCCCATATATCCGAAGATGTGCTACGTAATGAAGGTAATTCATAAAGATCCCACATACGATAAGCCAACTTGATTTTCGAATTTAGACCACTCTTATTGATCCTGCTGAATAATTTGAGCTTCTGCTTGTCATCGGGTACAACATGTTTTATTTTCCATTCAATCTTTGTAATTTCCAAAGTGGCATCAACGTCTCCAATATATGAATTCTTGAATGAACGAGCTATAATCAAAATCAGTTCTTGTTTTGCATTCAGAATGCTCTTCTTGTAATCCTCGGCAAAACCCATCAAATACTTGAGAGGAAGTTTTCCACTGAATATGTGATTGACTCCATCAATGATGTGCTGTTTTGTGTCGGAAAGTCCCCATCCAGTTGTCAAAAGCATGTGAGAGTGTGATTGACCAAATGAAACCATATTCTTCATTGTGGATGTTATGCCTGGTTTTCGAACAGCGGCAACTTGCTCACCACCCATTTCATAGCGGATCTCATCAAAGAGGAATGCCAAAGCATTGTTGGAAAGATAGCACACTTTGTTCACTTCTTTTGGAATGAATTTTCCCTCAATGTAAATGAAACTGTCGGCAATGTCCAGTATTACATCTTGATTGTTGATTGCAATTCGGATTTCATCTGAATTCTTGAACAATGGTGATCCATACGGTTTATAGGTATGCTCGTGCAGACTTATGAGAGAATGATCGACCACTGGTTCATTGAAAATATTCAACTTGTCACTGTTTGCTTCGAGTACCATTTTATTGTCGTATTCTGAGTCCAATAGATTTCAGAAAATTAATGTCTCTCGCTGATAATGTATGTCTGTGCTGCTCAGCTTGCACTCGTCGAATGACCTTCTTCCTGGCAAACCTTTTCTTTTTGACGATATTTGATGGACGATGACCTTTGTCTGGTGAAAATCTCTCGTATTCACTGTTTGTCGTTTGTTGTAGCAAAACCCATTACATTCGCTATTGCAATTTCTTCAATTCAATATGACAACTTTTCTTCCACACTACCGAAATCAATGAGATTATTTCGATGATCAATATGCGTAGAGTAATGTTGTCGATGACTGACGTCCTTCCGGGCTGATGGGCATATAAATAATGTTGTTTGGTTCTTTTGTTATATTATAACCCGGCTCAACATCAACATCGAATGAAAAAAGGATATGGTTCTCTTCGTCATTTATGTATGATCCTGAAATGATGTTACAATCCAATCGAATGAGTCTCACTGGTACAATATTCACAGGAGATGTAGATTCATGCATGCGATTCGCACTGAATTCTTTTTCTCGAATCCCAACGGGATGCTATTGAGTTTTTATGTTTCAGGTTCACCACATACTTTGATTGCATCATACATTTGAATGTATTATTGTTTGCTCGAAGACTGAACAATTCATCCAGTGTGGTGTCATCATGTTTCGCGCCATGAAATACGTGGAATTCAAGTTCTCGTTGAATAACAGCATTTATTTCTTCTATCTCATATGCGCCACTTGGAATTTCTATCCTATGTATCATACTGAGTGTAGTTTCCTCTAAAGGGATGGCAACAGTGATCAAGTTGTTCTTTTCCGTGATGTTGTGGATTGTGTTGCATCCATAGAATCCCAAAAGCCCCAATCCATAACGGCTATTCTTATCCAGTTCAATGGGTGGGTAGAAGTCTGCACTCAAGACACTGGATCCAACAGCTTGTAGCTCGAACTTTCGTGACATGACTGATTGCATTCATATGATAACAAATCATTTTATTGTTGTTCACAACACATGTGATATAATTTTCTTCGTTTTCTCGGCGGCATTGTGTGTCCCATTTCAACTTGATTGTTATTGGCACCAATATTACAATCATCGATATTGCAATAACAGCAAAATATTTTAATAGTTTTCCCAAACCGATGCAATTCATTAGCTGCACAAGAATTCATGGCCTCTTTGGTCATTTCTGCGTGTTGATCTCTATTCATTTTTTTCAAGCTACGTACTCTTGAATATGCGATGAGGGAGTGCCCCATTTCTCTTAATAGCTTCTCGATCTATTTCTGGCGTGAAATCCTTTTTAGCTTTTTCGGGTGATTGGAAGAGAGAGTAACTTCAAGCATAAGTGTCCACACACAACTGTATTGTATTTCTGCTCACGTTCATAATTATACGTAATTTTTTCAACTGCATGTGCACCTTTTCGGAAGTAATGGATCAACTCCACTGGTGGGGTAAATCTCCAAAACTGTCGAAATATGTTGCAACTCTTCCAATTTTCCTGTATGCCACCCAATGTGTTCCTCGACCGCTGATTCCATCCAAATTGATTATGGCTGTTTCATGATTATGTGGTCCTGAGGTGGGCAAATTATCACGCATGAACACACCACGAAAATGTGGAATTTTCAATTGTTTGGCATAAAGTGTCAGATCGATATCTGTGAGAGGTTTAAGAGGTAGGGCATCAATTAGTTTTTTGATGTATACGGTTTGAGATAGATACCGAGCCCTTTGCGATATGGTTTCAAGAATATGCCACTACCCTTTTTTCCCAAAGCTATCGCCTCCATCTTTCTGTTATGGTGTTGTACTTCCTTCAAACCATCCCTGCTCGCCCTTGCTGAGTTTATGGCTCTAGTTACACCTGCAGCAGCACCGGCCAAACTACCCAATGCAGACAATCCAGCAAAAATTGGAATCAATGGTAAAATTCCACCAACTTTCGGAATAGGTATTATGCGAGGTGTCCGAATTTTTTTCTTTCCGCCTGCAGCTTTCAAATATTTACGAGCTGCTTTCAATGCCATTGTTGTGGCCATCTTTCTATTGTTTGTCACGAATTGATTACCTCCAGCTTTATGTAATTCATCCCGAACTTTTCGTACAATTCCTGCTCCGAATGCAACTTTTCTGATTTTATTTCGCCCATTTTTCTTCGATTTATTTTTCCTCCTTCGTTTGACATTGTCTACATTACAACCCATACCGAAACGCCTTTTTGCCTTCATTATGTTGGTGACGAGTAGTGCGGCTGCTCTCTCACGAATGCTTGCGTCCTTTGATTTGATTCTATCCCAAGCACTGTATTCAAGTTGTTTGTCCGCTTTATGCCTAGCTTCAATATCGTTGAGATTCTCCGAGTATTGAATGTCGTGTGTTTTACAGGCCCTATCCAATTTATTGATGCCCGGATCGTTGCGAGTCAGTCGTTTTTGTAACTTGGTGCCGGGTCCACAATATTGATAGCCCCCAGGTAAATGCAGTTCAAATGGTAGCTTATTGATTAATGAATTCACAAATCCGCAACCTTTTTTGGATGCGACACCGATCCTTTTACGTCTGTTCCGTACGGTAGTAGACATTTAAATGAAATATGTTTCATAAAATGCTGATTATTAAGTGTCCAACTGCCAAGCAATGCGCATTGTCAAGCAGAAAGAAGATTTTGCGGTAGATAATTTGGATGAGAAAATCGGGACTGGCTTAAATGGAGCGAACTCGTTGAGACATGGCCCACTACTTCCATCATCTGTTCGATCGCTAATCATTGGTCCGTCAAATTGCGGGAAAACTAATGGGATGATATCTCTACTACACATCCACAAGGATTGCGATTTGCAAACGTGTATCTCTATTCAAAGTCATTGAATCAACCAAAATATGAATACTTGCGCAATGTGTTAGCGCCAATAAAAGGATTGGGCTTTTTCACATTCAGTAATAATGCAGACATTGTGCAACCCTCTGATGCCAAACCACATTCAGTGTTCATTTTTGATGATGTGATTTGTGAAAAGCAGGATATTATCGATCATATTTCTGTATGGGACGCCATAAAGATGTTGATTGCTTCTATCTAGCACGACCTATTCACGAGTTCCCAAACAGCTAGTGCGTGACAATGAAACTTCATCATCATATTCAAGCAAGACGAGATGAACTTACATCACATTTTCTCTGATCAGTCTCGCCCGATGTCACGTTCAAAGAATTTCAAATGATGTGTGAAATGTTGGGATGATGTTATGGATTCCTTGTCATCGATAAAGATCAAAAATTATGTGATGGACGATACCGCAAAGGATTCGACAGTTTCATATATCCTTGACATCTCAATTCGAAAAGACTTAATCATTCATCGAACTCCGTCAAGGTCGCTACAATAAACACATAGACATCGCATTGTCATTGCATTGTCGTTGTGACATCAAAATAATGAATCTTTTGAGAGATGAATGTGTAGAAGCCAAAATGGATTCAAAACGTCAACTAGTTCAAGCAACCGAAGCTGTTCGACAAAATTCAATTCCATCAAAGTGGAAATGTGGAAGAAAAGATGGCACGAAAAACTTTATGACCCTATAACAAAACCACTTAATGCTCTTTCTGCTGCTACCAATGTGAGACCTTATACATCTCCTCGATCCATTGCAACCGGCACCACCATTGGAAAAAAAACAACTTTCAGTAGTGATGTATCATTTCCAGATATTGATAATGAAACCATCAAAGATGTGGATGGTGAGAAAATAGCAAAACCTATTCGAACACCCACTTCATCATTGATGAGTACGGAGAGTGAATCTTCCACCGATGGCGAGGTAAATCAACATTTGCAAAATATAAGAAACGGTAATAGTGCATATGATACGATTTATGGTGTGAGGGTAGATCCTTCAACACAAACACTAAAAATGGGAAATCTAGAAGTTCGTTTCGATGATGGAAATATTTCCTTTTGGGATGGTACTATGCAATCACGTCAATATCCTGGCGCTTCAGATTTATATAACTTGATATTCCTCAAGAAACCGCCTGGAGTTGGAGATGCAAAAATTCGAAACACATATATCGAAATTTTGGATTTTACGAAAGCATTGTACAAAAAGTACGAAGTGAAAAATGGAATTAGATACAAAAAATCAAAGAAATATCAGGAAGTCATAAGCCACTAATGAAATCGAGAAATAATTCCAATACACTTCTGAATCAAAGTGGTGAAGGAATGAAAAAATTACAGAAGTGTTTACAACAAAACCGAAAAAACTATGTATACTGGAATAAACCCAAAGGATGGTGGATCGTTTACGATTGTTGTTCTTCGAAAGCATCCGGTCACACAGGACATGAGAATGAGATTATATCAATAATAGAAGAGCTACGTGAAGAAGGTATTATATATTGATGCAACTATATTGAACAATCAATCCTAATATCATCTAAGAAGGAGCGTGTGTTTGTGTGTACAACAACATCATCAGAAAGGAAGAATGACTAATAATATCAAACGTCATATTGTGGAGAGTTACATAAAGCCGGCTCGTCGTAACTTCCAGAGAAGATCAACTGTCGTCAAAGGCAAAGGAGATTTGTGGCAAATAGATTTGGAATTTCAACCTTATGCCAAAATGAATGAAGGTTATCGATACATTTTGGTGGTAATTGACTGTTACTCTAAATATTTGTGGACAAACCAGTCAAAACAAAACCGGTGAAGATATAACTGATGCCATGGGATGGTATTAAAGATGCTAAATATTCTCTAAACATGTGCAAAGCGATCAAGGAAAGGAATTTTACAATAGCAAATTTTCATCATTGATGGAGCGAAAAAGTATTAAACATTATTCCACTTTTAGTACTACAAAAGCATCTATGGCTGAAAGAGTAATTCGAACAATCAAAACTTGGATCTATAAGGAGTTTTCAATGAATGGAAATCATAAATGGTTGGAAATACTTCCAATCATAACGAATAGATATAATCATAAAAAACATCGTACAATAGGTATGAAACCCATCGATGTTAAAACCACTACAAAGTTGAAAATCATCAAGAAGAAAAAAAAGGAAAGAAGATGAAAATATCAAGCCAAATATCATGAATGATATAGTTCGTATTAGCAAATATAAAAATTTATTCGAAAAGGGCTATGAAGCCAACTTCACCACGGAATTATTCAAAGTCGTCAAAGTCAATAGCACCTACCCACCAACATACATTCTCGAAGACATGGATAAGAATCCCATTCAAGGCTCCTTCTACGAAGCTGAATTGCAGAAAACACAAAATCCTGACGTTTACCTTGTCGAGAAGATGTTGAAGAGAAAGGACGAAGAGTTTTGTTAAATGGTTAGGTTTTTCCAATGAACACAATTCATGGGTCTCAAAAAATGCAATTGTTTAGCATTCATCATCATATTTTATATCGAAATAAAAATTATATTGTAAAACTTGTTTCATTTCCGATTCGATGTCAAAGTGACCTTGCATTTCTACCGAATGGTTTTCAGTTGATTCAAAAATCAATATCATATAATCTCCTTCCATTCCTCCCCACCTACTGCAGTAAAAGTGTATCATTCCCGATTCGATGTCAAAGTGACATTGCATTCCTATCGAATGGTTTTCAGTTGACTCAAAAATCAATATCACATAATCTCCTCCCATTTCTCCCCACCTACTGCAGTAAAAGTGCATCATCCCCGATTCGATGTCGAAGTGAGCTTGCATTTCTTTCGAACATTTTTGGCTTACTCAAAAAAAAAAAAAAAAAACAAGGTCACCACTTGCATTTCTAACTAAAAAATGATCGAATATTGCATAACTTATTGATATAGTATCACACTTTTGCGAGTTGAATGATTAATATAAAGACCGATATGAAAAGTGGGACTTTATTTCTAGAAAATATAAATTTGCTATATAGCTATATAGAAATTGGATTAAAAACTGCGAAAAAAAAAATATATGGGAATTAAAAACGATGATGAAATGTCAAATGTACATTATTCGATAATTATATATGCGTCCACTTTTTTGTCCAATTTCATCAAATGAAGAATTAATCACTATTGCATGTACACACATCTCGGGTCTTATCAGAAAGAGTGCAGTCTCACACACTTGACAATAATTTTGCTCATTTCACCAAAACCGCAAGTAGTGTCTCATCTATATGGCTATATGTGGCATCTGCATTATGATGCCTGATGGTTAAAATTGAGCATGGTGTGCATAGTTTTTGATACTATCCTCATTGTTTTTAACGACAAATGTTATTGAATAGCAAACCACACAACCACTTGATTGTTCCATGGTTAAGTCCTGGAATCGTCTAACCAACTCTCCTATGTTGTCATCAACAAATGCATGTTGATCATTCCCTAAAACCGCGCCATTCTCATTTGCATCTGCTTCAGAATCCTCAACACCATCTTGTTCCACTACCTCCGCCATTTCTCCTGTTTCATCATTGATATTAACTTCAATTAAATCGAAATTGTTAATATCAATAGACGCCAACATATCTAAAATTTGTACTTTGCCTTCCATGACGAATGAGCTTGTATAAGGTAAGCTTGTGTTGAAATGCTCAGAAAATGCTCAAATTGACATGCACCACTTATATAATGACGAATCCGTAATATATACTGACGTTTGCTGGAAAAATATATGGGTGTTTGTAAAATTGGATGCGCAAAAAAAGTTGACGTTCATTGATCTCCAAGGCCAACCAAGAAAAATTATATAGTAATCATTAAATTTTACAATCAGATACTTCAAAAACACATGATACAAATAAAGTTTGGTTTTGCTTTTCGTTTATTTGTTATAAATTATTGTTAAAATTATTTGAATATATAATTTATTAGTGGCTTATTAATTCAATCAACTATGAATAAGCTGTTTTAGTGTAGGCATGAATAAACTGGGGCATAAAAAAAAAGCAGCTGTTTTTTTCTTGTAGATCATTCCTCATAATTGATCTGATGTTTTTATCCCAAATATTATATTCATTTAATTTATTTTCACTATATTTCTAGTCTAAGGCAGCATTTTCAATACCCTCGGTATATTCTAATTATTTTCAATACATCTCTGGTACTTTAAATAGATTCAGTATATCTTAACTATCAAATAAATTTGAACATTATGACGTTCATATTTTGGACTATTGCTTTTGGATACATCACTACTTCATCACTGAATCGAATTATTCTGCCATGTTGAAAAGGGAAACATTCTCAATTGAATATTGATAGAAAGATTTTCTGTGAATTGAAAAATCCACGATTAAATGAAGTTATTTTTTTGTGAATGTCTAACAGAAAACAACTACTTCCCGGCTGAAGCCACGCTGGACATTGAACTACATCTGATAGATATTCTGAAAAAAGCCCTAACTCAAAAGAAAAAAAAATCTGAAGTTGAAAAAATTTGAATTTTCATTCAGATAGTTATTTGATTTTCTATTCACAGAAAAATCTTTCTATCAATATTCAATTGAGAATGTTTCCCTTTTCAACATGAATACCCCACAAGAGGTTATCTTGACGATGGAAGATAGTGACTAAAGTTTATCTTTCAGTCGCAGATGATTCCACATCTGATTTTATGAACATCCTGTTTATATTTTCAACAAATCCTATTTTGCCATATTTTTTTTATTCAATGATATTCGAGGGTGAAAAATGTAAAATTAATAATTTCTCGAGTAATTAAAGGAGCAATGCTATTATTTTTTGAAAAAAAACTGAATGAATAATATTTAAAAGTGATGTTCATTGATCCCAAAGAGGTCAACCAAGAAAAAATTATATAGTAATCATTAAATTTTACAATTCGAATACTTCATAAAACACTTGATACAAATAAAGTTTGCTTTTTCGTGTTATTTGTTATAAATTATTGTTAAGAATTATTTTAATAAATAATTTATTAGTGGCTTATTAATTCAATCAACTATGAATAAGCTGTTTTTCAGTGTATGCATAAATAAATTGGAGTGCAAAAAAAGCAGCTATTTTTTCCTGGTAGATCTGGTATTTTATCACCATACCATTTTTTTCCAGTTTGACATTTATTTTGTTACAAAATCCAAATTTCATAATCATTTTTTGACTGTGGGCATATATTAGAATGAATATGTATGGATTTGATATTGACACAAAATGATAGAACTTTGATAATGACAATATCTTTCATTGAGGTTTCTGCTTCATGATATTAATTGTTTTTGAGATAGGGAAAAAAAATAGAATGTATTTGACTAATGCTGGACGTTTCATTCTATTCTATGATATTATGACATAGAAAATATGATGTTGTTTTTCTAAATTTCTTGATTGTGAGTTGAAAGGATGCATTTTTTTACGAAATAAAAGTTGATTCTCGAACGGGTAGTGTGCTATAAGATTTCAGTTGGATTACTATTTCATTTTTTTTTTGGTTCATAAGATCTTTATATGTGACAAAAGTGATATGAACTTGGTTTGGGCATTTATCAATTATGAGGAATAATGTTGGGTTCAGTAATGACACTTTGGGCTTTGCTCCATTGTATTCAATGATATTCGAAATGTGAAAATGAAAATAATTTTTCTCAGTGATTGGAGGAATTATAGATATTTCTTTATTATTTAAAAAAAAGGCTTAAAAATAATATTATACTCTCACTGAAAAGATTTGATTGGATATGCAATATAAGAATTAATTCGATTGAATAGTGGATGTTTCATGTATCATAGAAGGAAAAGCAAAATACCGCAAAATTATTGTGGAAAGAACACATCAACCTGATCGAAAAATGATATACCCCTACATGACAAAAAAAAAGACCATTTCATTCATATATTTCCACGAGGGTCAACAATTTCAACTCAAACTTTGAACATTGACAAAAAAAAATAAGTTTTGGAGTCAATGATATTCAAACGTGAAAAATGTAAAATTAATTATTTCTCAGTGATTGGGGGGAATTATAGATATTTCTATTATTATTTAAAAAAAAGGGCTCAATAAATAATATTACACCTCACTGAAAGATTTGATTGGATATCCATATCAGAATGAATTCATTGAATAGTGGACGTTTCATGTATCATAGAAGGAAAATACCCAAAATTATTGATGGAAATTGAACACGCCAATGATCAAAAATCAATATTTTGAAAAAATATCCCATATTAAATCATCAAAATTTGAAATTTACTTCATATAAGCTGATCTCGCTAAAAAAATACACTAGTAGGTAATGTTGTTGAAAATATTGCACACACGATATCACTTTGAACAAAAAACCTTTTAAGAATAATCACGACACCTCTTCGTCGAAGTCTGAACAGAACATTGTTCAGTAAAATGAATTTGAAAGTAAACTATTCCGGGGGGCGGTTGCTAACAGCTTTCCATTTTTTTTCAACCACAAACAGTACAATGAGAATTTCTTTTCCCAAAAGGATGCATGTCTAATCGTTCACTAAGGGCGCATTGAATGTTTCTTCCAAATGAACAATAAATGCGAAATATTCTATGGGCTCATCAACAGATGTTTTCCGTTGAGAATACCTCCTAATTTTGCCTGTATTTAATAGTGCGAGCATAGATAATTTGGGGCAGCTGCAATATCCATGATTCTATAATAATATTCATTTCGTTTTCAGCGAAAATCAACTAACGAATAAATATTATTTCAAGTTTTTCACCTCTGAAAATGCATGTGAAAATGCTATGGAATTTCTTTGAAAATTTTGTATTAATTGATTTTATTCTATGCCCTCTCAATGTGATATTTCTGAATGGACAATTATGATGAAATTTTTTTTTTAGAGTTTCATAAACACAATTCTTATGGAGAAACTTTGGTTTCAGTCATATTTTTGGTAAAGAAAAATAGATACATTGATCAACGACAACTGTTTAAAGCCTGTTTTTCAACTATGAAAACATTGGGGGGAATCAATTAAATTCAATTTCAATGGTTTTATTTTAAGATATGGAATATGGTTTTTTGATATGGTAAACCTTAAATCACATTTTCAATTTTTTTCCACATAACTGCAATATTTCAGTAGATTGTCATGAAACCTCCAGAGTTGAATTTTTCACATACATCTAGCGACCATCTTGAGGGAAGAACGTTTCAGAATGGCCTTGTTCCATTGATAGAAACCAAACTCCGATGGTTGAATATCGATTGATTTGATCCAATACTGCAATAATGTATGTCGGAAACTGAAACAAAAAAAAATTTTAAATATTCCCTGATATTATAATAATAATTTGACTTACGTGCAGAAATATTCCAATGAAGAGCTGTTGAATGCATTTTTTATTGAGGAACATCCTACTTCATATATTCTAACGAAAAAATTATTTTATTCAATGAAATTAATTCGAAAAGTTCGAGTCCTCGAACAGATGACTCTTGAACACTTTGCCCTAAATATTTTTTGTATGAACCATTGGAATTATTTATACATTTGACACTGTCAAATCAAATTGATCTGAAATATTTTTTGGTTAGCCAAGATTTGAATAGAATATTATTATCATCGCTAATGTTATTAAAATCGATCTTCCATATCGAAATATTGCAAACTTTCATACAAATTATTTGGAACACTTGATTAATTGAAATGATGACAATGTTCGTTGTTCTAAAATTTCATGTTTTGGCTCCCCCACCAATAATTGAGAATTAATTTTTCCAAATCTATTTTCGCAAGAACATAGAATTTATGAAGATTTTCCACTGATAAAAATGCAATCACTAAATTGACTTCTAGCTGATGGTTCTTTTGTTATATAATTTTCGATTAACAAGAATTCACGCACACATTTTATAAGATAACCCCCCCCACACTGAGTGTTATCAATAAAACATTCCAAAATCTTGCCCATCAAATCAGGACAAATTTGGAAAAAAATTTGCCCATTTTCCTCTCCAAACTTCAACCTACATGGAATGACTCTCATTCAACATGCAAGTCAATATGTGCCCCCCTCACTTGATTTGATTTCATAATACACATACTAGAAAAAATCAATAGTCCTATTGCAGTGTCCAAGGTCATAAATTGCCTTGAATCGTCGGAGTTATCAAGCCTGAAAAAAACAATAGCCGGGTGATGTTCCGAAGCCGTGCACACCCCATTGATAATATGTTTAGGGGATTGAAAATATGAAAAGTGACGATGATTGTTCGAAGGTCTTACCACACTCTCATGCATACGTTTAAGGTTTCCCCTATTCCTGACCCATCTTTTTTGAAAACTATTATTTTTTTTTTTTTTTTTATATATAAGTATTTTCAATGGTCAAACAATTCCCTTAATTTTCAAATATATATATCATTTCCTTCATGAAACATTTCCACTTTT
>JAFIRS010007655.1:0-23081 GCA_018342105.1 Gonioctena quinquepunctata | reverse complement strand
CTTGAAATTTTAACCACAGCCGCCATATTTTCTATATACATCGTTGGCCCCTAAGTCACGAGACATCTCACACCTCCGTGGTAGTCTACCGATAAACGTCCCCAGTCGTCACCCCCCATAGCAGACATCTTGAATTTCCTAACCTACAGCCGCCATATTTTTTCTATATACATCGTTGGGCCCCTCATAATGCTTCCAGTTATCTCCAACCTGTCTCAGACCTCCGTGGTAGTCTACCGATGTCAATAAACATCCCCAGGCAAGGCTCCCATATAACAGACATATTGAAATTCCTAACCTACACCCGCCCATGTTTTTTTTTCATGATAGGCGGCCATGTTTTTTTCTCTTAGCGGCAGCCATGTTTTTTTCTATATATGGTTGGGCCCCAAAACGACCCCCCATAACGTTTTCAGCTGTCTCAAACCTCAGAGACAGGCCCCCCCATTCGTCGGTGCGGGACAATGGCGGGAGTAACCGGAGAGCGTGTGGAGCTAGCATATCTACTTCTTTTATATTTGGTTTCAGAGAATAAAGTTCTTGTAAAAGACAAGTAAAAGATCTTTGGTCTGAAAATGAAATTCTTAATAAGTCCTTTATCTGTGCCCATGTAGTAAGTTCATTTCTACTTGCAATCAAAGTCAAGGCTTTTCCTTTCAATTTGCTTATTATGCCTCTAAGAAATAATTTTTTTATGAAGTCAGGTTGTGCATTATATTGTAAAAAAGTTTCATCACAAGCAGCACAAAAGTTGTTCAATTCACAAGGATCACAGAAAAAATTTGGTATGATATCCAAAAAGAGTTTCAGTTGTTGGTAATTGATTTCAACTGCCATATTTGAATCTGTGTTACTTAAATTTAAATTTGAAATATTTTGAAAAAGTGAATTGAGATCGAAATTTTCTTCACTTTCGGAAATTGAGTTATAATTTTGTTCTCCAAGAATAGCTCTTCGTTGACGTCATTCACGATTTATTTGTGAAATATCCCTAAATGCGTTAAACATAAAAATTAAAATTAATATTCACAAGATAAAATCTTCCTTAGTGTAGGGAAGGGGAATGATCATAGGAATGAGAGTGACTTACGGCTAAGTTTTCTTGTTTCTTCTTAATTCTAAACCAATCTTGGGGATGATGTCCTTCGGATGGTTGTCAGTGGTCCTCTGATTCGTTCCTGTTGCTGGATATTCAGATTCTCACCCTGTTTCTTTTTTTTTCCTAATTCTAAACCAATCTTAGTATGTACTGTCCTTCGAATGGTTGTCAGTGGTCCTCTGATTCGTTCCTGTTGCTGGATATTCCGATTCTCACCCTGTTGCGGGTAGTGGTTTTTGAAAATCCGTCGCCGACTACGATAGTGCCTTCGCAGCCATTGGTTCGGAAAGCACTACTCGTTGTTTGAAACCAATTTTGTGTTGAATAACTCTTTTTCAACGTTCACCTCTGTGCACAATTGAAGATTTACTTTACTCGATGCTTTTAATGAAAATTGAAAATGCAGGTTACAAGTGACAAAAATGGAATGATCAAAATACATATCTCAGATAATTTATAACAATAAACATATAATAAAGGTATTGTAGTTCTTTCGTTGATCTTCGGTTTACAAGATAATTCACGGTGGGAGCTTACTCAGCAAAGATAAATCCCGGTAGGAGCTTGATCAGCAATTTGTCTAGTCGCCGAGAGGTCTGGGCGGCAGGGCCGGACTGAGGAACTGGGTGGCAGGGCCGGACTCAGGAACTGGGTGGCAGGCCGGACTCAGGAATGTAACTATTGGACTGATTGCGAATTCAATCCTACGAGTGTTTGTATTGAAACGTCTCAGGGAAGTTACAATATTTTTCAAAATAATTATTTTTTCCATTTTAGTTTTGACTTCTGTCCGACTGAAAGACTGAATCTTCTTGTTTTCTATTCCGTGATTTATATTGCCTGTAACAAATAGCGTATGAACATTGAAATTATCTCAATTTAATTTTATGGCGAATTTTTTTAAAAAAACCCCCCCACGGGAAAAATGATGGGCAAAGTTTTCTTTTATCGAAATCGAATATGAATTCATGTTTTGTTTTCTATTCCTAATGAAAATAAAATAGTTTTCTTTGGTATTATTTTTCAGGATAATTGCCAAATTTTCAAAATTTACTTTTGTGCTCGGTGATCTTGGTCTGCTTGGTGGGTAACACTGAGAACGTAGATAGTAAAACACTCTCAGCTACGGAAAACTTTCAATTTGTTGTTTCGTTTCTGGTTTTTGACTTATAATATAGGAAAATATTCCCTCCATTCCTTCTTAAACACCCTCCATCGTTTTCAAAAAGTTTCTCACATATTTTCTTGGCAGTTTTTCTAATGAAGAGGGATTTTGAGACCCTTGCTCGTAAATTTCATCGTGATATCACATGAGGGTTTCCTCTCTTAAGGGCTTTGAATAATAAGAATTTATTTTCCTTCTGATTAAAATTATTTTCAGTTTGGAGTATAACTTTGATGGAAAAATATTTTCTTGGCAGTTTTTTCTGATGAAGAGGGATTTTGAGACCCTTGCTCGTAAATTTCATCGTGATATCACATCAGTGGTAGCTCTCTTAATTGATATATATATATAACGGGCCGGCGATGTCAATGGCGATTCTCTCAAACGGGCTGCCTACGTTGTACTGACGCATCGGGGCCTTGGGTCGTATTCGAGGTCCATTGCTAGCAGCGCATACAGCGCACTTTCTGCACCAGTCCTGGACGTTAGCTTGACAATCGGCCCAGTAAAACCGTTGCCTCACTTTCTGCAGGGTCTTCGTCACTCCCAGATGTCCTCCAGCGACTCCATCATGGATTTCCTGCAGCACTTCCTCTGTTCTGTTCCTGGAAACAATTATTTGGCGTCTGTCTTCCCCACCAATCTCGGCCTCCAACACACGTTTCAGGATCCCATTGTCCAGAATAAGAGAGTTCCATTGTGCCCAATAGGACTTAACAGCCGGCGAGTGACCTGCGACTTCCTGCCATGATGGTCTTCGATTGCCCTTCTTCCAGCTGACGACTAAGCCAAGGTCAGGGTCTTTCTCTTGGTCTCTCTGGATTTTGCTGTCAACCCAGTTGTCATCCATTGCTGTGGTTCTACAAAGTGTTGCTTCTTTCTCTTCTGCTCGTCGGCAATGTGAGCAATCGTCTGGACATGGTCTTCGCGACAAGGCATCTGCATTCTTATAACCTAGTTCCGGCTCGATGTTCGATCTCGAAATCGAATTCTTGGAGTCTCTCGATCCAACGTGCTACTTGACCCTCAGGATTTTTGAACTGTAAGAGCCATTTGAGAGCTGCATGGTCAGTTCTCAACAGGAATCTTCTTCCATACACGTACTTGTAGAAGTGCTCCACTTCCTTTACAACAGCTAACAGCTCTCGCCTGGTGACACAGTAATTGCGCTCTGGTTTGCTGAGCGTCTTGCTGAAATAACCAATGACCTTCTCCTGTCCCTCCTGGATCTGTGATGGGACAGCTCCAAGTCCCACGTTGCTGGCGTCCGTATCCAAAATGAATTTCCCTTTGGGTAGGGGATAGCTCAGTATAGGTGCGTTGATTAAAGCTCCTTTCAGCTTCCTGAATGAGTCTTGACATTCTTCGGAATACTGGAACTTTGTTTTGCCTTCCGTGAGCCTGGTCAGTGGTTTAGCGATGTTGGCGAATCCCAGCACATATCGGCGATAGTATATAAACCAAGGAAACTTCGAAGTTGGTGAATGTCTTTTGGGATGGGCCAATCCTTAACAGCTTTGATCTTCTGGTCATCCACTGCTACTCCTTCCCCAGAGACAACGTGGCCGAGGTATCAAACTTCTTTTTGGAACAGATGGCATTTCTTAGGGCTCAGCTTCAATCCGGAGTTCCTCAGTCGCAGGAATACTTTCTCCAAGTTTTCCACGTGGTCCTCGAACGATCTGCCGACCACAATTATGTCGTCGAGATACACTAGACACGTGTTCCATGAGAGTCCCTTCAGCACTGTCTCCATCAATCTTTCGAATGTGGCGGGAGCATTACAGAGCCCGAATGGCATAACGGTGAACTGCCACAATCCTGAGCCGATGGTAAAAGCAGTCTTTTCTCGATCTTCCTGAGCCAGTTCTACTTGCCAGTATCCATTCTTCAGATCAAGGGTCGAGAAAATCGTGGAACCAGCCAACGTGTCTAGGGTGTCATCTATTCTCGGGAGAGGGTAACTGTCCTTCTTCGTGACATTATTAAGTTGGAGATAGTCCACACAAAAGCGAGTCGATCCATCCTTTTCCTTCACCAGTACGACTGGAGAGGACCAGGGACTGTCAGATGGTTCGATAACTCCTCCTTTTCCCATATCGCTGACTATTTCGTCAGCCTCTTCCTTCTTGGCAAGAGGAAGTCTTCTTGCTGATTGCCGGATCGGTCGGGCACCCCCAGTATCAATCTTGTGCTGGACCACATCAGTTCGACCCCCTTTTCCTTGTCCGGTATCGAAGATGTCTTGGTACTTTTTGACTAAATCTCTTAGTTTGGGCTGTTGAGCTGGTTTTATATCTTTGGAAGAGATGGCAACTTATTTTTCTAGTTCTGTGGGCAAGTTGTTGGGTTGGCTAATCGTACCTCGTACGCCCGCCCCGGATCACAGATGAAACTGACGAGCAGTGCCCTAAAATTGTTCCTTTCTTTAAGGTCACTGGGAAGTAATTGACATTCATGACCCTTACCGGTACAAATTTTTCAGCACGTAACAAGGTTTTCCCTAGGGCAATCCCTCGTCCAATTTTCTCATCATGAAGTTTGGGCTCGAACATCACCACGTCTCCACTGCTCGCACTCCCGTCCAGGAGAGCCTCCAGGATGGTTTCAGCCCTCTCAGGTACGCTTACATCTTCAGCCAACAGCACACGGATCAACTCCTCACTTCTCTCATGAAGTATCAGCTCTTCTCTGTTGACACGGAGGACGCCGTCTTTGAAATCCAATTCAAACCCTCTGGAATTCATGATGTCCATTCCGATGATTGCATCGTCTTCGATGTCCGCTACAAGTGCCTGATGTTCCACTTTTGTGCTGCTCAAAATTATTCCAATCGGTAGCTCGCCATATACAGTAGCTGGCTCCCCTGTGGCTGTGCGTAGCTTCCAAGTTGTCGGTTCAATTCGTGTTCTGGCAAAGGAAGGCCCGAGAATTGTCCTAGTCGCACCTGTATCTAGCAGCATGGCGCAAGGCTCGTGTTGTATATTACCCTGTATTTAGAATTTTTCGAGACAAGCATGTCATTAATATATTTTAGATAGATGTCAGTTACATATTATTGGAAATGAAGTAGATGATTCAGTAGTTTCCGGCTAGTAAATTCGTATCTCTATATTGAATAGTTTGACCTCCAGAAAGAAACTGTTGATAACGACAAGTTTTCTAACATTTGGCGACCGTGACAGGACATCCTATTACAAGTATGGACAAAACGAAGAGAGCCCTTGATCTACACCGAACTGCTTTCGAGAAGATATGTAGCAAGATTGAAGACGAATTATCCACAAACATATACGATATAATAGACATCCAGAGTAATATCAAAGTTTTGGAAGAGAAAATGCTTCAAATAGCTGAACTGAATCAACTTTTTTTCGATTTGATGTTGGATTCAGATGACCACGAATACGATATGAATGTTGAAGTTGAAGTTATGGATAGTTTGAGTTCCAAGTACCACAAGTTGAAGTTTCGTTGTGAAAATTTGGTATGTCATAAAGGAAACTCAAAGAAATCAGATTCGAAAGGTAAACTGAAGATTCCCAAACTAGAATTTCGCCAATATGGAGGTGATTTGAAGGGATGGCTCGGTTTCTGGAATCAATTTAGTAGGATTGATGAAGATTCTGATTTAGAGGAGGGAGATAAGTTCCAGTATCTCATTCAGGCCACTACACCAAGTTCTAGAGCGAGACAAATCGTAGAAAGTTACCCTGCAACAAAAGGTAACTATCAGAAGGCTGTTGATAGTTTGAAACAAAGATTTGGTAGAGAAGACTTATTGATAGAGGTGTATGTTCGAGAACTCCTTCAACTAGTTTTAACAAACCTTCATACCAAGAATAGGCTATCAACTTTTTTTGATCAAATCGAGTCCCAACTAAGAGCTCTAGAGACATTAGGTGTGAAATCTGATACTTGTGCCGCTATGTTGTATCCGTTAGTGGAGTCTTGCTTAGGAGAAGATTTGATAAGAGCTTGGCACAGAAGTCAATTTTATTCAACTGAATCAAGTTTAAAGAAGCGTCTTGATGCTCTGATGGATTTTCTTGGACAAGAAGTGATGAACGAAGATAGGATTTCTCTAGCTATGAACAGTTTTAAGGACAAGAAGAAGCTTGAAGATACAAATACAAGTAAAAATACAAACAACGTACCCACAGCATCTGAATTGTTCAGTAAAGGTGTCCCGCGTTGTGTTTTTTGCGAAGGATTACATTCCTCCTATCAGTGTGAAGAAGCTTTGAATTTGAGTTTTGCAGAAAAGAAACAGAAGTTGTCAGAGTCCGCATGTTGTCATTTGTGTACTAGATTTGGCCATATAGCACGACGATGCCGTTCAAAGGAAAAATGTGACATCTGTCAAGGAAAACATTATACTCTTATGTGTCCCAAACAAGATTTAAATACATCCAACGCAATCGAAGCCAAGCAAGATGGTCATAATAGAAAGAAAGCTGAACAGAGTCTGACTAACCATACATACACCGAAGTTTTTCTACAAACCATGGTAGTTGAACTAAAAGGCGAAAACCAATCAAAACAAGTAAGACTTTTGATTGATACTGGTTCCCATAAGTCTTATGTAACTTAGAGGGTTGTCGAAGAGATAGGTTATATTCCGATTCGAGAAGAAGAACTGGTACATTCGCTTTTTGGAGGCACCCAAAGCGAAATAGTAAAACATACGTGTTACAAAATTCGTCTCTACAGCCTCACCGAAGACTACAGCTGTAACTTTGAAGTTTTGGATCAGCCACTGATTTGTAGCAAAGTAAGTTCTGTGAGAAAGGAACCCTGTTTGGACGATGAATTGAATCGCATGGGCATTAAAATCACTGATACAACAGATGGACCCATAGACGTATTGATTGGAGCTGATGTAGCCGGCAAGCTTTATTCTGGGCGCAAACATGATCTGGAATGTGGTTTAGTAGTAATTCACACGTTATTGGGATGGACTGTTATGGGGAAAGTGAAGAATTTTGATCGTCATTCATCATCTATGCTCATAACCTAGATGTTTTCAAAGGATGTTGCCATATCTAACTCATGGAGTTTGGACGTACTTGGTATTGAAGATCCCAAAAGAATGAAGATTTCACAAGAACAGGAACAAGCAGTCATGGAATATTCCTTGAGTTCTGTGAAACAGAGAGATAATAAGCGATATGAGGTGAGCGTGCCATGGATCGAAGGTCACCCCCCTTGCCTTCCAATTTTGATCTTTCGTGTAAAAGACTTTTAAATACTACAAAAAAGTTAAAGAAAGACAATTTTTACAATGTCTATGATGATTGGTTGGCAGAAGGTGTCATAGAATGTTTACCCGATATTGAATCTATTGAAAAGTCCAATCAAATTGGTCATTTCCTACCTCATCATCCTGTTTATGAACCCAATAGTAGCACAACACCTGTTCGTCCAGTTTTTGATGCTTCTTCAAGAGAAAAAAATCAACCCTCATTAAACCAGTGTTTGGAAAAGGGAGTTAATCTTATTGAGTTGATTCCTTCCATGCTACTACGATTTCGAACAGAGAAGATAGGAATTATAGCTGATATCAGGCGAGCTTTCCTTCAGATTGGTTTGAACGAAAATGACAGAAATTGTTTAAAGTTTTTATGGTATGACAATGAGGGAAATTTAAAAATTTTTAGACATGCACGTGTTGTTTTCGGAGTATCATGCAGTCCTTTTTTGTTGGGAGCTGTTATAGAACACCACCTGAAGGAAACTCTGAAAAAATCAATCTGCGGAGAAAACAACTACTCTTCAGAAGTCATTTCTAAACTAATGAAGTCTTTTTACGTAGACAATGTTGTATCAAGTGTGAAAGATGAAGAAGCTCTTCACCAATTTATACAACAGTCGAAAAGCATTCTGGCGGATGGAAAGTTTGAGCTGAGAGGGTGGGAGCATTCTTCAAGAGAAATCGATAGAGAGGAAAAAAGTAATGTTTTGGGTTTAATATGGAATCGCAGATTGGATACATTAGAACTTTCTTTAGAATGGTTTGACAAGATGAACACGAACATTGTTACCAAAAGAACCATTTTGTCTGCAGCACACAAACTTTTTGACCCCATTGGTTTTTCTTGCCCAGTATCATTGTTTCCAAAGTTATTACTTCAGAAGACATGGTCTATGAATTTGAGTTGGGATGATAAAATCGATGGTGAAATTCGAGATGATTTTTTGAAATGGTTACAAGAATTACCTTATTTGATAGCTATCAAGATACCACGTTGGATATCCTGTTCGAATTCTACTGTATTGGTTGATCAATCTGTTCATATTTTCTGTGATGCAAGTGCTACTGCTTATGCAACTTGTATCTTTCTCAGAACAGAAAATTGTGGAGAAATCAACATAAGATTGGTGGAAGCAAAATCCAGGGTGGCTCCTATCAAAAGGTTAACAATCCCACGACTTGAACTTTTGGCCGCGACAATTGGCGTGAGAATGTTTCAAAATTTCAAGAAAAACTATGAACCGCAAATACAAGTTTACTATTGGTCAGATTCTTCAACAGTGTTATCGTGGATTAAACGAGAAGATCAGTGGAAACCTTTTATATGTAATCGAGTTGAAGAAATTAGAAGTTTTTCCAAGCCTCAAGATTGGTATCACGTACCTGGAAATATGAACCCAGCAGATCTTCCATCAAGAGGTAGTTCACCTAAAACATTAGCTGATGGAAGATGGTGGGAGGGTCCTAAGTGGCTGTATGATCCGATTTCACAATGGCCGAACATGTTGGTTATGACGAAGAAGAAATAAATAAAGAAAAAAGAAAAACTGTGGTTTATTCTCTTCCTGTGACCAGAGAATGTACATGGTACTACAGGTATTTTTCGAAGTTCAGTAAAATTGTTAGTCTCGTTGGATGGATCAAACGATTTATAACGATTATCATGAAGCGAGATGGTAAACATAATGGAATTTTGTCTGCTGAGGAATTGGAAGATGCAAGAAAATCAGTCATTCGTTTGATACAACAAGAAAGTTTTGAGTCAATAGAAGATTCTAAGCTATCATCATTGTGTCCGTTTTATGATAAGGATGGATTGATAAGATTACACACCAAGATTTCTGACAGAAATGATATAGTAGATTTTTGTATGCCATATGTTTTACCATCGAACCACGAAGTTATTAGACGTTTGATTTTCGAGGGAACATATTAAAAATGGTCATGTTGGTATTCAGTCATTGATGCGAATTCTGAGAGAAAACTATTGGATCCTCAAGTGTAGACGCACAGTGAGATCTGTAGGAGGACAGTGCACTACATGCAGGAGATACAAAGGTAAAGTACTCGACACACCTGCCATAAGTTTACCAGAAGCTAGAGTCCGTGACGCTGCAGTTTTTGAAGTTCTTGGTATAGATTTGGCGGGTCCATTATACTTGAAAACCAACGAGAAGGTTTGGATAGTCCTTTACACGTGTGCTGTATACAGTGCAGTTCACCTTGAATTGACTTCCTCCTTGTCAAGTAACGCATTTTTACAGACACTAAGAAGATTTATCGTTCGTAGGGGAAGACCTTCAATGATATACACAGATTGTGGCATGAACTTCATTGGATCAGAAAATGCTCTTCGTAATTTAGATTGGACAGAAGTAGCCAAAAATTGTTCCACCATATACCAAATCGACTGGCGATTCAACCTTCCGACGGCAGCATGGTGGGGTGGTTGGTGGGAGCGTCTCATAAGGCTAATGAAAGATATACTGCGTAAGATTCTTGGAAAAACCTGTCTTAACTTTGAAGAATTGCAGACAGTGCTTTGTGACTGTGAAGCAGTATTGAATGCTCGACCATTAACTTACATGTCTGAAGATCCAAATGATTGTATTGTCCTTACACCGGCGATGTTTTTGCAAGACATTAAAAAAATTGGAGTAGCAGACATTGATTTAGTTGAAGCCAAAGATTTGACTAAACACTACAGATATCGTTTAAAGTTGAAAGGAGATTTGAACAAACGATTTAAGTCAGAATACTTGGGTCAACTAACACTATTTTCGAAAAAGAAGTCCAATAACACTGTAAAGGTAGCTGATGTTGTTCTCGTATCGTATGGCCTATGGGTCGAGTTGTCGAGACGATACCTGGACGTGATGGAGAAATACGAGTTGTAAGGCTAAAGACTGCCTCTGGGGAGCTAGTGCGACCAGTCCAACGATTGTTAATGTTAGAGATGGGAAATTCGCAAGATCTACCAGAGAAGGTTGTGACCAAGGAAACCAAAGAGTGTTCTAGAAGTAATTGTGAAATAACTGAACAGGAAGTACAGACAAGATATGGAAAAAGGGTGACACTTCCATCAAGATACAAGGATTAGTTGTGTCATTTTGTTTTTGATGACACAAGGTGAGAGTGTGTTGTATATTACCCTGTATTTAGAATTTTTCGAGACAAGCATGTCATTAATATATTTTAGATAGATGTCAGTTACATATTATTGGAAATAAAGTAGATGATTCAGTAGTTTCCGGCTAGTAAATTCGTATCTCTAGATTGAATAGTTTGACCTCCAGAAAGAAACTGTCGATAACGACAAGTTTTCTAACAGCTCGTTATTGATGAGACCGTCTACGAAAACACCTCTGTTCTGTCGTTGCAGGATAGCGACATATGCGTTGTTAACCGGGGCTTGCTGGACACAGGCCGACGATTGCCCCTTCTCGTCGACCTTCTTTAGTTTTCCTGCATCGGAGTCGTGTTTTCGAATGTTGGACATTTGCTACGCACATGTCCAATTTTGCCACAATTCCAGCATCTTATCTGTCTTTTCTCAGGCAAAACTTCCTTTATCACTTCTCTTATGGCAGCTTCCAAGTCAGCATGCTCCTGTGAGTCTTCTTCAATACTTCGAACTTTACTTTGGATTTTGCAGGATTGTTTTGCTGCCTCAAATTCCAAAGCGCGTGCCAGTGCGTCTACGAGATGTGTTGGACGAGCTAGTGTCAACGCTTGTCTGGTTTCTTGGTCACGTAGTCCATCCAAGAATGCCTGAACCGCTAATCGCTCCATTACATTTTTCGGTGTGGCTGGATATGCGAGACGAACCAAGCGTGCAATGTCAGCTTCGAATTCTTGTAAGGATTCGCCCGATTTCTGGCAGCGATTTTTCAGCTGGGAGTGGTATACGTGTTCCAAATGGGCCTGGCCATATCGTAATTCTAGATGTTTAATCAGCTGATCATAGTCCTCCTGTTCTTGGGCGGTAAGAGTTTGTAGAATATTCGTCGCGTCTCCACGTAATGCAAGTGTTAGTGCTACAGCTCTTTCCCCTGCATTCCATCCATTTGCTTTGGCCGCTGCTTCAAACTGTCGGCGGTAATTTTCCCATGTAGTTTTTCCGTCGAATTGAGGCGGCTTCATGGAAAGCTTCCCTATTTCAGAAATGACCTTGACATCTTGTATACCCTCTTGAACTTTATCCAAGTTCAAACTCAAGTCCAGCATTGTATTTTTGTTAACCATCTCTGTGGAGGGCGCACTATCAATTTGTTTTTCCAGCTTACTGATCGTTTCCTTTATTTTGACCATTTCTGCCTCGATTCCATCTTTGATTTCATCGCTGATTATTTCCTTCATCTTGTCCATCTCTGCCTCGACGGTTCCTATTCTTTTTTCTAGACGATTCGCAACACCACAGAGTTCTTTTTTTAGGACGTCTGTGTTTTCTAGGAGCTTATCTTCCAGGCTTCTTGAATTTTCTAGAAGCTTCTCTTTCAGATTTCTAGAATTTTCCTGAAGCTTCTCTTCCAGATTTCTAGCATTTTCTTCCAAAGTCCTCGAATTTTGTTGCAGTTCTTCTTTCAAGGATTTAGTAGTTTCTTCGAGTTTATTCATTACCAAACTTATATCACCTCCGGGAACTTAAAATAAAAATGTTTCGGGGTCCTCACCTTCTTGTATAAGTCCTTCTGCAAGTCTTTCCTGGAGTACTTGCTTTTTACCCGTTGTTTCCAGTTCCCTTTCCTCCAATTCCTGTTTCAATTCCACTACCTTCAAATCCACAGGCGCACTTTTCTTGAACACATTTTGTCTTTGACGAGGTATCAGTCTGTTTCACACGAAAAGTTTATCAGTTTGTTAAAAATTCACTTCGCGAATTCTTTTCCACGGGCCACCAGTCTATTGTCTGTTTCACGCGAACAGTGTATCAGTTTATATTCCCACGCACAATTGTCCACTTCGCGAAAACCGGTTCATTGTCTATTTTGGGCGTAAAAAAAGGTCTATCAATTTATTTTTCTGACTATCCACTCCACGATCACTTGTTCATTTTCAAAATCTCGCTTCCGACACCAATTGTAACGTAAATAAACTTAACTTGGTTTTACTAATTTATTTCACACTTAAATTTACAACTAATTTATATTACTAACTACGCCACTGTATCGCTCGACGCTATCGGCTGCTGAGACTGAGACTGCTCTGCCCTCTTGAGTGCTGCCTATTTATCTCCGTTACAGAATTCTCGATCTTTCCAATTCTGGCGGTTGGCGACCAGCATGTTCCAGTTGCTTCCAATATTGACCGTTGTTATCCGCGGCGGCGCGACTGGATTGTTCTCGGATATCTCCGGGGATGACATCATCGTTGTTGATGGCAACGAATGAGGCGACAGGTCCGGCCTAGGTTCGTTACAATATATATATATATATATATATATATATATATATATATATATATATATTTTATTTTCCTTATTATTGAAATTATTTTCAGTCTGGAGTATAACTTTGATGGAAAAATATTTTCTTGGCAGTTTTTCTAATGAAGAGGGATTTTGAGACCCTTGCTCTAAATTCATTTGATATCACATCAGTGTTTCCTCTCTTAATTGATATATATTTATTTTCCTTCTGATTAAAAATTATTTTCAGTTTGGAGTATAAGTTTGATGGAAAAATATTTTCTTGGCAGTTTTTTCTAATGAAGAGGAATTATTTTCAGTTTGGAGTATAACTTTGATGGAAAAAATATTATCTTAGTTATTCGGGAAAGATACTATGATGAATTTTTAAAGAAAAAGATATCAATTCATCTTACTGTTGATACAGTGTATTTTTGTTTTTGAAATAAATGCTACACTGTGTGATTCATTTTATGTAATCAGAATTATTTCTAGATTGAGATGTTATATATTTGAAGAAAAAAAACGAAGACTTTACAACTTGTTTATTAATGTATATCATATGAAAAAAAAAGTATTTATATATAATAATAATAACTCAAATATAAAATTAATAATATCTAAAATATAAAATAAATAAATGTTAAATAATACTTTATACTACTACAATATAAAAAAAAATGCCCATTAAAAAATACTCATTCAAAAATACTTATTTAGGAAAGATGACTTGTTCGGAAAGAGGCATCCAATAGGCATCTCTCCATCATCAGGGATCTCCTCGAACAAATCCGGTGATGGACTGGGGCTGGGCTCGACGGGAAGTTGGTGCCCATTCCTGAATGTCTTCGTCTTCCATTCTCTGCATATGCTCGTCCATATTGAGAATAATAGTGGAATCCGAATCATCGCCGTTGCCTGGCAATGGAAGATCCGCGTCTGAATTGGTAGGAGTTTCTTCCTGAGGTATACCAAAGAAACTAACCAAAACATCCCTCTTTTCTTCCATCAACAGGTTTCGAATAACCCCAGCATCATAAGGCACTTGGCATACAGGACAATTCTGGCTCTTATACTACAATCTTCGCAAATGGTATGCCCATTTGCGAAGATTGTAGTATAAGATGCCAGATTTGTGCTGCTACCGAGTATGTCTCCAAGACAAATCAAACAGGAGAATATATCAAGGAAGGTTTCAATGAAGAAAAAAAAAAAATTAAGGAAAAATAAAAAATAAAAAAAATATTAGAACTCTATTTCTTTGTTGAGAATCAAAATTACAATTTTAATGAATAGTTTCCAGAATAGTGAAAAAAATAGTAAAACATGAGAGAAAAAATGTTAACAACGAAATAACTCACATTTTTAAATTTGAACAAGTAGCTTCCGGGATGGAACTTCTGGAACACTTTTCCAGAAAAGTGAAAAAAATAGAGAAACATGAGAAAAAAAAAATGTTTACAACGAGATACCTAACATTTCTCTTTGCTTGTTGTAATTTGACACAAGTAGCTTCGCGGGATGGAACTTCTGGAACACTGGCACATTTAAAAACATTCTAATGGGATAGGGAAATGTTAATCAGAACTCTATTTTATTATTAAGAATCGAAATTACAGTTCTAATGAATTGTAAACTACTGTGAGATCATAATATATATATATATATATATATATATATATATATATATTTATATATATATATATATAAATATATATATATTTTTTTTTTCCAGAAAAGTAAAAAGAAAATCGAAAAACGAGAAAAAAAAATTATGTTAACAACGAGATAACTCACATTTCTCTTTGCTTGTTCAAATTTAACACAAGTAGCTCCGCGGAATGGAATTTCTGGAACACTGTAAATAAAAACAGAAAATTGGTAGGCAGATTTGAAAACATTCTAATGGGATAAGGAAATGTTATCGAACCTATTATATTATTAAGAATCGAAATTACATTTCTAATGAATTGTAAACTACTGTGAGATCATGATTGATTATATATATATATATATAGAGAAAAGTAAAAAAAAGTAGAAAAACATGAGAAAAAAATATGATAATAATGAGATTACTCACATTTGCTTTTGTTTCTTCAAACTCGACACAGGTAACTCTGCGGGGGATTGATTGAATTCTATAACACTGTAAATAAAAACAAAAAATTGGTAGGCAGATTTGAGAACTCACTGGTGATATAAAAAAAAGTTATCAGAATTCTATTTAATTATTTACGAGGGGATTTTTCTTTCGTTCACTTTAGCTTGTAAAACTAATGATATTAAAATGGTAGAGGTTAATAAATGAATAAAAAACTTACCAATGTTAATATTGTACAACACAGAATGTCACTGATAACTTGCAGCACACACAAAAACGTTAATATTCAAATGAGTCTGAATTTAGGGATGCCCAACTATTTATAAACACCCCCACAAAGCCATTTCATTAAAAATGAAAATTATTTTTCCAGATTTATTTGGGACTCTTCAGAAATATTAATTGGCATTTTTTTCCATAATATGAAAAAGCATTGGAAATAAATTTCGTTGATAGTTTTGCTAAACGCCCCCTATTTATCTTTCCAAGATTTTTTATAATCTAGGAACCTGCCACCCTCGATAATTGGGTGTGGTTTAATAACTCTTCGAATTCCATAATGAACACACGTTTTTACGATGGTCACATCGAAATATTTTTCTACTTCGTTAGAATTTTGTTAATTTGCATTTCGAACCACCAAAATGATTAACAACCCTCCAGCCATGTGTTTGAGTAAATTGGATAACCAATATCAGTCATTATCAACTCGATATTTCGAAGACTGGTCGTAAGAAATGTTTCGAAAATAATAAAATAAGCAGAGGGGTTGAAAGCGTTCACAGATATGATTTTGTTCATTCCTTCTCCAGTGGCAGGGGCCTATATTTATTATAAATGGGGAAAATTAATAGGAAGAATAAATCTCTGTATGAATCAAATGTATAGCCGCGCCATCGTTTTTCTCTTAATGATGTGATTTCTCATTGGACGAATGGGGTGGAGCTTATGCAAAGATATATATCATTAGGCGAAGGGGTAGTTTTCTCATAGGATAAAGAGTGGACTTCCTGCGAATGTGGGCGGGGACAATTTTTAAGGAAAGAAAGAGCACCTACACACCACTTACCCCGACAGAAATGCAACCAATTAGAAAACTATTCTGGTTCCATCGTTCAACCATTGGTTCAATGTATGAATTGTATAATAAAATACTCCACTGAAAAGAAGTTAATATCTACCACAGGATAGTGATACCTACTGATGAAATAATTGTATCAGTTTTATGTATTTTCATATGCTGTGCAAAGAACGAATAATTCTTACCTACAAATACTAAAGGACTAGGCACAGTTATTCGGGTGTTTCTAGGCATCTATAGAATATGTTTAAATTTTAAAATGTTACACCTGTTAGATATATTAGATTATCAACTGCATTCTACGCGACCACGATAGCAATTGCATTCGTTGACATACAGAGTGTGATAGAAACTTCCTATTTCTTGACATGTAATAAGCGATTTTAATATAATAACTTGTAATGAGATTATTGGGATCATGTAATGTAAAATTGACAAATATGAAGGAATGCCACTATATCGAGAATTCAAATCCAACCCCATTTAGGGGTAGTTTGTACATGTGATTTTCCGAATAAATTTGCTGACCGGGAATTTCCAGCAGATATTCCATTGAAACGGTGGAATGTAGATTGATAGAACATATTATTTGTGCTACCATAAAAAAAAAATTAGTCTCCTTAGAAGGGTAGTTTATACTTTTTGTTGACCGATGGTTTCCGGTGAAGATATTTCATTGAAACGGTAGAAAATGATTGCAACAAATATATTTTTTGTGACCATGAAAAATTAAATCGGTCCCCTGCTCATAAGGGTAGTTTATACTTGCGATTTTTGGAATAACTTTGCTGAGTGGGGGTATACGTATACAATGAAAATAGTTCATCGAAACGCTGGAATATATTTTACAGAACATATAAGTGCACCATAGAAAAAAATCACATTAGCCCCCTTGTGACAGTAGTTTATACTTGCGATTTTTGGGATAACTCTGCTGACCGGGGGCATTTAATGAAGATATTTTGGTGACAAACTTTGTTGACCGAGGGTTTCCGGTGAAGATATTTCATTGAAACAGTAGGAAATGATTTCACAGAATATATTTTTTGTGACATCATGAAAAAAAACGAATCAGTCCCTGCTCATAAGGGTAGCAAAGTGCTGGCCGACATCGAAAGTCACAGTGTTCTGGGAATGACCTCTGATATAATGCCTCCGACAGTCAACGATGACCTGCAATTTAGCCTCCTAATTCCAGATAGAGTCGAATGGGTCCTCCAAAAAGAGGAACTACTAGTAGCAGACAACTGTTGGTTCACAGATGGTTCGAGTGTATACAGTTGTGGACCCAAGACAGAGATCTCAACCTGCCTAGGGGTTATCTGAAGTGCAAGGAAAGTATCAGACTTCTGGCGTAACTCACCAGGATTTATAAATCCTTCGAAAAACGTCACCAAACAATTGTTAGACTCCAGTAGGGAGGACTTACGTTGTCTAATAGGCCTGCTTACTGGCCACTGTCTTCTGAATCACCATATGTCAAGTCTAGGACTGACGGAAAATCTGGCATGCCGTGTTTGTCTTGAAGATGATGAAACAGCAGAGCACATTCTTTGTGCCTGCCCCGCTGCGGACAGAATAAGGTTTTTGATGTTTGGCAGAGCCTCACTCTTGCCATCGGACCTGAAGAATCATTCACCAGGTAAAGTAATCGGCTTCGTAAAGAAGCTGGACTTATTTGGTGAAATATGAATTGGTGTGAGCCACAATAGATCCTCACGGGTCGCAGTGGAGGGCCGCAAGAGACCCACTCACTTAAAACCTAACCTAACCAACCAAAGGGTAGTATATACTTGCGATTTTTGGAAGAACTTTGCTGACCGGGGGTACACAATGAAAATAGTTCATCGAAAAGCTGGAATATATTTCACAGAACATATAAGTGCCACCATCGAAAAAAATCAGCAATAGTTTCGAAAGAAGACCTTATGACGTTTCTAGTTGAACCACATCAAGGATTATCAGACAATTGCATTGAATCATTTATGAACCATACTTCTAGACAATCTGTAAGTTTGATCATAACGAACGTGAGACAACGTCTTTGCAGATATGTGTACCTTAAAACTTGGGACTTACATCTGATGACGCACGTGATAGGAACGCATTCATCCGGAGACATGTAACAGAGTTCACAAATGTGTTGTTGTTCGATGTAGTTGGAAAAGAACAGAATCAGCTAGTTCTCTAGTATCGACAAGAAATTCATTGAATCCCTCATTTCTTGAGTCTGTGAAAAAAGTTTCAATTTCGTTCACGCAATCTAAACAAGCTTCTAAATTTATACTTTGATTCTGCATTAATTCATGGAGAGAATTGATTTTGAATAATATGTTGTACCAAATCACTATAGAACAGTGCAGTTTTTAATTTTTGTTGCTAGTGATCGAGCTTGATGTGAGACACTAAAATCTTTTGAAGATGTGGATGCTTCCATTACTTCGAAGAGAGATCATAAACTTGATTAAACTTTTTTATTGTGGATCAGAAAATGGTTCTAAAGTTAAATCTAAAATGCACGTTTTCAAAACTGACCATATTTTTGTTGACGCGAAAAAAAAAACACATAACAAAAACTCCCGAAAGCACGAAAAATTTTTCAGCAGCATCATAATAACTGAATTTAGTGAGTGCGCTAAACAATTATATTTAAGATTGGCCTTTGTAAGCCAACATATATTCCATGCATATTTGAGCCTTTATCATAGCTTTGACTGCAAAAATCATATATACTCGAATCTAATTTTTCTAACGAATCTGTCACATAGTTATATAAGCCAGCACCAGTAGAATCAGTTATAGGACGAAACTCAATGAACTGTTCACGTAATTCACTTTGATTCATATTGTAACACCCTGTAGGAGTTATTGATTTTTTTTAGTTTGGTTCCAGGGTAAGCTTTTCAATTTTTTTTGTGTTTTATAAATTCCAATCCCAAGAATGAGAATAAAGCGATAAAAAGAGTTCATATTTCGATATACAGAAATTTGAAGTGACTTCTCGGATAAGAGCGTATATTTTTAACCGAATGAATATTATATTTATTTAGAAGTCGTTGCAATTTCAATCTAATCTTGGAATATTAACATGGAACCGTTGACGACTTCGTATGTAGTCTGAGAAAGTCAATACAGCATGAAGTAGAGCTTTGAACCGTGAGATGTGAGGTCAAAGTAATTTTCATAGTAAATTAGAAAATTTAGCGGGAAGATATCGGGCAGCTTGGCGTAGAGACTTGGAGCAGAAAGATCTTGTGCACCCGCAGGTGTCATTCTAGGGCGACGCGAAAGCGTCCCAGGCTCTTGACGCGTGGCGTCAGGAATGCGCGGGCCTGGTGAATATTTTCCACTAAGCCTCAAAGTCCTCGACGATATTTTTCTTCGAGACGATGGCCCAACGCGAGGACCGTGTAATTCAATCGGGAATAAAGGTTTTGAAATCTTATCTTGCGAGCCAGTTTGGGGGCTTTGTGTGAATACGTCATTTGTATCGACTTTCGATAGAGAAATTTGTACGGAGGAAATTATAAAGTATATTTGGAATTGGGAGAGAAATAGGAGAAACGTCGTATTCGTCGGGTAAGTCGCAGGCTTGTAAAAAATTGGAAAAAACTAAATTGGTGCATAGCTTTTGATTGCGAGGTGAACCTAATGGCACAGTTCATATAATATTTTTTTACTATTGTTAAGACTAGTTGCGGAATATATGAAATATAAGAGTTAGAAAAAAGCGGATGTCAGTTACACTGGTAATAATTAAATATGAGGTTTCTCGGGAAGAACGGATTCGATATTTCAATGATAAAAAATATATAATATAAAACGGAAATATGAGCTCCTTCATTCGAATGGATTTGAATGTTGGTTACTATTTTGAAATTGCTCATTTATTTCATTCTCAAAGTAGGAGTGATTTTGATTTTGACGTTTTATTTTCCTGTCGATATTATTTTATTTGACAAACTTTGAGCTGTAATATATTTTGTATTTTTTTTTGTTACTAGATGTATTGGAGTTATTTTTGTGTATTATTTGAAACTATAGTTGAGAAAAAGGAAAATGGAGTTCAATAAGAGTAAATCAAGTTTATTCAATTCATTTTTGATGAATATATCTCAAAAGAGATATTCAACTTGAAGAAAAAGTCATTCAAGATAGTAGGACATAAAGTTTTGTCGAGTCTGAGGCGAAAAAGTACTATTTTATACATTGAAAAGAAAAGTTATTCAAAAAAGACCTCGCATATTGAGCCAAAGGACGAATGGTGACTAAAGATAGAGAATACTGCCTTCCCTTTGTCAAGTATAGAAACACTCTAGCATTGGTGTTATGTGTTAAAAAATCAAATTTTTCTCCATATACCCTACTGACAGCAGCTGCCCTTATAATATGTAAATATTATATGCAGGAAACATAAATTTTTTGGAAAATGAACAGGGGTGTGATTACATTACACAAGGAGAATTGAGATAATATAAGTAAATATGGAAAGTTTAGTTATTAAACTATTTGGTTGTACAAACTAGGTAACTTTCAGGTACTTAATATTATGGGAAAAATATAAGAGAAAAGTTTTTCTTTTACAAGGGTGATAGTGAGTTTGCATATATTTTTTTGATGGAAGGTATCATAATTGAAATATATAAAACAGTCTTTTACCGACCGCTATAATGGCAACTTCTTTGGATATGATTGTTGACAAATTCAACCAAGATGTGATATTGTTGAGAGTTACTCTTTTCGTGTCTGTTTAGCACTAGTTACAAATGTTTTCAATCAGAAGAGATTATGCCAAAAAGTTTACAACAGAAAGAGTGAACCGCATCTCCTGATGTAGAGTAAATATCTATATTTTAACTATCTCCCCATTGGCGAGGTTCCGGTAAAAACTTCTGTCCATCTGAGTTTTTTGAGTAAATCCAGTTCGTCATTTGACGGGGTCCTTTTTCAGCTAGGAAACTTCCATCTGCGGATCTTATTATTTCTGGCCATTCTCCAGGGTCCTCAGGTAGTACGGTGGAAAGTGCATCTTCTACTGGAATATTTTCAGTATCTTTGAGTAGTGTATCAGAGTTTTCCACATCAGTTTCAACAGTGTCAGAAGAAACTTCTGTATTTTTTTCAATATGTTCCCGATTAACATGTATATCAATATCAGCTACAAATGAGGAACAACTGGGGCGAGCATTATTGGTATTCTCAGAAAAAACATCTGTTTCTGATGGTTTTGAATATTTTTTCAAAGAATCGGGTAATTTTTACCTAACTTCCATCTTCTGCTGTTTTCGTCGCCGGTACTGGTGACCTGATAATCGCTTTCTTCTTCTGTCCTTAGAACAATTAAAAAACATTGTTTGCAATCTTGTTTTACGAATATACGAATGGTCACAGATATAAGATATAAATATATACATATTCCACCAAGTTGATTATATTGAGCGAGGACACGAAATTTTTAAAATATTTTCAATGGATTTTACAGCTGTAAAAATCCTGTTGGCAATTTTATTTTTTGTTTTTTAATTTTCTAAAACTTGAAAAAATATTTAAAGTCGGCAAAATTCAAATGGCTTTTTTCTGGAGCCATTGCAAAATGTTGTGACATAATCACCCGATCAACCAATCCCACAGTTGACAGCTTCAATCAGTTTTGCAACGTTGCCATATTATCAAATCTTGACATTGCGAATAGTGTTCTAGTTTATAGTTTAAGAAACTTGGGAACATTGCCGTTTAACGTCACAATCAACCCGATTACGCCCATTGGCTACTCGGCCGTTTACGTCATAAAGAGCGCCAATATTAGAAGCTTCAAAATTTGCTGATTTTCAAAAACGAATGGGAACTGCTGTAATTGAAATTTGAATCAAAAATGTTTTCTGGTAACATTTATATATGCGTTATGTATTTTGAAGCATATTTAGAGTGATAATAATCTCTCGTGTTCTCGCCTATTATATTTATAAAAAATATCTTCTTCGGAAATATGCAAAAAATAAAACCCGTTGATAATATAAGTGTTGTATAGGTACCTACTTACCATTTTTTACTATATATCGACTCTCACTTTTGGATCACTGATCATTGTTTCTACTAAATTGGAAAATGAAGATCTATAAACTGAACGATTAACTAACTTTGTTTGAAGAACAAATGTGAAATGCCCCTTTCTTTCAAAAACAAGTCGAAATTATATATATATATATATATATATATATATATATATATATATATATATATATATATATATATATATATATATATATATATATATATATATATATATATATATATATATATATATCTATATATATGAATATATATATGTATTATTCTACTTACTCCCTTTCTTTTTTATTCTTACCGATCACCGATCGCAGAATTTAATTATTTTCCGTCCTGTTTTGACGCCCTTCGATTTGACCGCCTGTGTTATTTGCATACATTCGCCACATAATCGGCGTGGTTCTGGAACTTTATTATTCTCATATACTTGACTAACAATGATAGTTGTCAAATGCATATAAAGTTAAAATATTTTGTTTCATCATGAAAATGTTCGATGGGACAATAGAAAATGGTGGCATTTATTTATTTGAAAGTGAAACGAAAGTCCATTAGTCAATGATAGTTAATATTAATAATTGTTAGGAATCCAAATGTTTCGGCACTTTATTATATGTAAATTGAAAAAATATAAAAATATTTCCGGTTGATATCATTTTCTGTCGAATCGGAAGAGATAAAAATATTACAATTGATTCATTTAATAGTTTTTATGGACTCTATGAGCACTAAACAAAAAAAAAATCTCTTAGCACATAGGAACAAATAGAAAGTGTGTCTATCACACCCCCTATGCTATCGTGGTCACATAGAATGCAATTAATAATCTTATCTTAGGTGTAACATACTAAAATTTCAGCAAATTATGTCGATGCCTAGAAACCCTTTTATATCTGTGCTAGTCTTTT
>JAFIRS010007654.1:0-23082 GCA_018342105.1 Gonioctena quinquepunctata | reverse complement strand
CCCCCTTCTGAATCGTTCGTTGCGAAATGGGTTATCTATCACCGTTCTCAAATTGGAAAATTTTTTTCGGTTTTTTGCTTTTCCCGGAATCAATCGTCTGACTACGGCTCCCCTTTTGGTTTCCCCGTAATTTTGTCATTTGATAAAACCACGATCGATTAAAAATAATAATTTCCCCGCCCAAGTCTTTAAACCCTTTCCCGTCTTTGGAAAGGAAGTTTTCATGCTCCGAGAAGGCCTACTTAACATGAAGGAATATTATGAGGATCAATTGTTTGAAAAGACATCTATCGGTTGTGAAAAGGCTTCTGGGGTTAGTTTGAAACTTTTTAATTTCCTGGTATTATCAACCTTGCAGCTTTTATATCTCTTATTATTATAAATTAGTTATACTTTTTTTTTTGTAATTTTTTTTTTAATTATGTTTATGTTTTTTTTATTCACCGGCTTTGTCTTAAGTTATTCTTCTTCGCAAAAAGTATACGTTTGTTTGATGGATTTTTGATTTTTTGAAGATTTCCCCCGTTATCAAATTTTCTTAGTTTTTTCTTTCGTCGATTTTAAATTTCTACTTGGACCCCGGCCTTTCTCAATCGATTGGCGTTCGCAAATCGCTTTTTCTATCCCGTTCTCAATTAGAACCAAGTTTTCCGGTTTTTTTTATTTCCGGGTATTGTCGTCGGGGCCCCCCGGCCCATATCCCGGGAATCTACGTCAATTTCGATCATTTTGGTAAACCGCAGATCGATAGGATCACTTTGAGTTTTCGAAGATTTACCCCTTATGAATTTTCTGTGGATATTTTTTCGATCGATTTTAAACCGTGCGTATGTATCGTTTCCTTTCCTTTCGTTAATACTCAGCGTATCTTATGTATCATTATCGTTCGTTTGTACCGTACCGTACAATACCGTACTGTACCGTGCCGTACCATACCATATCATATCGTAACGTTTCCTTCGTTTCGTTAATACTCACCCAAGTTTTTTATACTGTCGTTCGTTTTCTTGAAAACAACTATATTCCTGGCTACGGGAGGCCAAACAGCTATGTTGCCGGCTCAGGAGAACAAGCACTTATATTCCGGCTCGGATGGCATCAGCTAGATTTCTGGCTATATATTGTCACTCTTTGAGATGGATTGAGATTGATCGAAGTATCCTCATCTGTTGGTTCATGTTACCTGAAAAATTTGAAATTTCAAGTAAAGTAGTTTTACGTTAACTTATACCCAATTTGGATATGGACCAATTACTGTTAAACCTCTGGGGTATTTGGGCATGAAGTGCCATATAAGATGTATGATGCTGTTGAAATATGCAATTTTTCTGTCGATTTTTCTTCGATCGATTTCAAACTTCATACCAAGACTAACTTGACCCTTCTGAATCGATTGCGTTCGCAGAATCGCGTTATCTATCACCGTTCTCGAATTAGAGAAAAGTTTTTCCGGTTTTTTGCATTTCACGGCCAATCGATCGATCTGACTACGACATAGGCCACATTTTCGGATTCTACGTCAGATTTTGATCATTTTGATGGAAACCGCAGATCGATAGGATCACTTTGAGTTTTCGAAGATTTACCACCCCCTATGCAATTTCTCTGTGGATATTTTTTTTCGATCGATTTTAAACTTCGTACGTATCGTATCGTTTCCTTTCGTTTCGTTAATACTCAGCCGTATCTTTTCGTATCGTATCGTATCGTTTCGTACTGTACCGTACAATACCGTACCGTACCGTACCGTACCGTACCGTACCATACCATACCATACCATATCGTATCGTAACGTTTCCTTTCGTTTCGTTAATACTCACCCAAGTTTTTTTTATACTGTCGTTCGTTTTTTTTGAAAAACAACTATATTCCTGGCTACGGGAGGCCAAACAGCTATGTTCCCGGCTACGGAGGGCCAAGCACTTATATTCCCGGCTACGGATGCATACAGATAGATTTCTGGCTATATATTGTCACTCTTTGAGATGGATTGAGATTGATCGAGAAGTATCCTCATCTGTTCGGTTCATGTTACCTGAAAAAATTTGAAATTTCAAGTAAGTAGTTTCAAGTTAACATTATACCCAATTTGGATATGGACCAATTACTGTTAAACCTCTGGGGTATTTGGGCATGAAGTGCCATAAAAGATGTATGATGCTGTTGAAATATGCAATTTCTCTTTCGATTTTTTTCTTTGATCGATTTTAAACTTCGTACCAAGACTAACTTGACCCTTCTGAATCGATTGGCGTTCGCAGAATCGCGTTATCTATCACCGTTCTCGATTTAGAGAAACGTTTTTCCGGTTTTTTGCATTTCACGGCCAATCGATCAATCTGACTACGACATAGGCCACATTTTCGGATTCTACGTCGAATTTTGATCATTTTGATGGAAACCGCAGATCGATATAATAATAATAATTTACCTTCGCAAGCAAAATCTACTAAATCCTTACCGTCATTTCGGAAGGAAGTTAAATTAATGTTCCTTGAGAAGGCTTACTACAACATGCAGGAATATTATGAGGATCAATTGTTATGAGAAGACATGCTATCGGTTGTGTAACAGGCATTCTGTGATTTATCAACCTTAGCAGCATTTTATATCTACATTATTATTATATTATTTTATTAGTTATATGACTGTACTTTTTGTAATTCTTTTTTAATTATAGTTTATGTACTTTTTATTCTACCAGGCTTTGTCTATGAGATTATTTATATCTTCGACAAAAAAGTATACTTTGATTTGATTTGATAGGATCACTTTGAGTTTTCGAAGATTTACCAAGTTATGCAATTTTTCTGTAGATATTTTTTTTTTATCGATTTTTAACTTTGTACTTGGACTAACTCGACCTTTCTCAATCGATTGGCGTTCGCAGAATCGCTTTATCTATCACCGTTCTCGAATTAGAACCAAGTTTTTCCGGTTTTTTTCATTTCACGGCCAATCGATCGATCATGCTACCACATAGGCCACATATCCGGAATCTACGTCGAATTTCGATCATTTTGGTAAACCGCAGATCGATAGGACCACTTTGAGTTTTCGAAGATTTACCACCCCTTATGCAATTTTTCTGTGGATGTTTTTCGTTCGATTTTAAACTTTGTATTATTTTGTTTCCTTTCGTTTCATTTTATTCAGCCCTATCTTTTCGTATCGTATCATATCGTATCGTATCGTATCGTTTAGTTTCGTACCGTACCGTACCGTACAATACCATACCGTACCGTACCGTACCATACCATATCGTATCGTAACGTTTCCTTTCGTTTCGTTAATACTCACCCAAGTTCCTGGCTACGGGAGGCCAAACAGCTATGTTCCCGGCTACGGAGAACCAAGCACTTATATTCCCGGCTACGGATGGCATACAGCTAGATTTCTGGCTATATATTGTCACTCTTTGAGATGGATTGAGATTGATCGAGAAGTATCCTCATCTGTTCGGTTCATGTTACCTGAAAAAATTTGAAATTTCAAGTAAGTAGTTTTAAGTTAACATTATACCCAATTTGGATATGGACCAATTACTGTTAAACCTCTGAGGTATTTGGGCATGAAGTGCCATATAAGATGTATGATGCTGTTGAAATATTCAATTTTTCTGTCGATTTCTTTCTTGGATCGATTTTAAACTTCGTACCAAGACTAACTTGACCCTTCTGAATCGATTGCGTTCGCAGAATCGCGTTATCTACCACCGTTCTTGAATTAGAGAAAAGTTTTTCCGGTTTTTTGCATTTCACGGCCAATCGATCGATCTGACTACGACATAGGCCACATTTTCGGATTCTACGTCGAATTTTGATCATTTTGATGGAAACCGCAGATCGATCGGTCAAATGAATTGAAACTACCAATTCCAAAAACATGTTTTGTTCAAAACTCGTTGATATATAATGGAATCAGGATGTACAATAAACTTCCCAATGAAATCAAAGAGACTTCTTTTATCATATTCAGAAATAAATATAAAAAACTATTAAGTGATAAAGCCTATTATGATGTTTCCAAGTCTAGTAAAATATTACAGTTTGTTGTTTAAAGAAGAAAAACAATTACATTGATAATTGTTTTAACCAAGATAATTGACCTTGGTGTTTTAGCTTTGTGTACGTTGATGAATACAAAATTTTGATTATATTGATAAAGCACAAAAAGAATTTATTGAAATATATTGCTATATTTGACTATGTACAGTTGATTGAAAATACATTGTTTATTGCCTTAAAATTATAGACATTGTACTGATATGATATTTCTGCTATGGTTTCATTGCTATTTTTATACTCATATTTCTGGTGAATTTATATGAAATGGTTTTATAAGAAATTATTGTTTATGGATTTGGTAATTTTTTGAGAATTGATCTTCAATTATATCTTTTAAATTTACAACTATATCATTATTTCTTTTTTTGGCAACTTGAGATATGACCGAGTACATAGGTTGAAATGAACCTCCATCATATACCGAGTGAATTACTTGAATAGGCCGCTCTTCGAGAAATTCTAGTCGTCAGATTTAGTTCACAACACTCAGCATAGAATGTCTAACGACTTTTTAAGACACGCTTTGTACTGTCAACTGGTGTGAAAAAGATTAGTACGGATTAGAGTAACCAAATAATCAATAAGTTATACATCATTAAGCGTATTTGTAAAATCCTTATTTGAGTTTTCTGAAGTGTTTCTTTTGTGAAAGTAAATGTGAGGTTCATATAACAATTGGTTCTACAGGTGTGGTGTGTGAATTCATAACACCCTATATATATAGCCAGGGTATAACATGGTGATCCCAGTATGTAGTAGTGATAATGAATAATGTGGCCTATGTGACAGAGTAGTAGTAATACTCTATAAAGTGAGATATGTGACATACTTACAGAAAGGAAGGAAGAATGATATATTCTCAGTTTCTGTATGGTCAAAGAGTTAGGTTGGAGATGTCAACACCTTCAAGCCTTTTCAACTGTCTGCCTATGTTCAATAAATTACCGTTAAAATGATGGTATGTGTTGGGTACATTTATATAAGAGGTAATGTTTGACCAAGAAGTAACTCTTGGTAAGTAAAAATAAATTGAAGAGAGAAGCGAAGCAATTTATGTGTTTATAGACGAATATTAGGTCCGAGATCTCCCCGCGTTTCTTCAGAGAAACAAAATTCCTCTGTAGTAGTTGGTGGCTATAGTTATTATCTGGGTAGGTGTTATGCTTTCTAAAATATGTGAAGTATTCCAAATCGAACTTCGTTCTAACTAGTGAAAAGTAAATAGAAGGCATTGCGTCTATGGAACTGGATTCTTCACAGTTACGAATAACAAAGCCCAGGAGGTGGGTAGCTTTGGTTATGCTGCAAGAGTTATTTCGCTATCAAATAAGATATCAAGGTCTTTACAATCAGATATGCGATTGATAGAGATGTTATTAATCGTATAGTTGAATTCCACTGATGAAAAAGTCCTGTTATGAGTCATAATTTTGCATTTATTCATATAAAATGGTGGGTTGTTATAGGTACACCAATCTGTTAGGTTGTTAAGATCGTTTTGAAGTGCTATTGAATCCAAGATATTGTTTATCATTTTATTCATCTAAGGATCATAAGCAAATAAAAGCGTGTTTGAGTTTATGGAGTCGCAGATGTCATTTATGAACAGTACAAAAAGTAGGAGGCCTGAATTAGACCCTTGTGGTACACCGGAGGTTGGCGTGAAGCTGAATCTTCTTTCCCCTCCGTAGTCGACATACAATGTTCTGATCGAAAGAAATGACTGAGATTTTGGAGCCTTCTGCAGAATCCGGAGTTGTTAAGTTTGTTTAGAAGGTGTTGATGGAAACTTACTCAAGTCAGTGTAGACAACATCAATTTGTTTCCTGTTATCCAAGGCATTCGAGATGAATTGGGTAAAAGTGCATAGTAGGTTGGTGGAAGTAATCTTTATTTTTATAAACCCATGTTGGCAGTCAGTCAAGGAGGTTCTGATATGTTCATGAATGATGGTTGGCAGAATAATTTCAATCAGTTTAGAAAAAACGGTAATGAGTACAATTGGTCGGTAGTTTATGACGTTTGATGTCAACACAGATTAAAGACAGGATCATTTTATTATATGGTATAAATTGGGGACGAGGAAGTTATCTATGTGTTCCTTTACAGTTTTAGTTAGGATGTTATCGGGTCCACAAGTAAATCCATTCTTTAATTTTTTCGAGGCTGCAATTATTTATTCGGTTGCTATTCCAGGTATGCCAAAATTGACTGGGGTTATGTAATGTATTATGTTGTATATTCTGATAGTTATTATCAGGAGTATACACACTGCTGAAGGCGAAGCACAGGAGTCAACGAGATCGGCAGGTGTTGACAATGTAAAGTATTTAATTTCGAGTTATTTTTAGAGTTAATGATAAACATCCTGTATGCTGTACGTATGTTTTTTTTCTAACTATTCTTAAGTTTTTATATTTTCTATGATAAAATCTCTTGTATACCAGAAAGATAATTTTTTTGACTTGTTTTTCACTAGAGTAGTACATTCACAAATAATTGAGTGAACCATTTCATTGAAGGTAACACAAGCTAAATTCATGTCATTATAATCTTCCAGAATATCCCAGTTAACATCTGCAACTTCTGGAAGCGGAGATTATTATCTCTTTCTCATCATGACTTGTCATTGATGACTCTTCATAAACGATATCGTCAAGGTATGCCCATCAAAAAAAAAATTCGTCAGATCCGGAGACCTACTATGCCATTTAGTGGAACCATTTCTTCCAATCCATTGAAGTGGGAAAATATCTTTCAGGTGTCCCCTTACTGCACTTCTATCAGGAATATTTGCCCATAATTTCGGTAGATTGTTTCCCAAAAAACGAAGATAGATAACACCAGTCAAATTACCATAGAAGAAATTTGGCCCCATCATATGTATAATAAAGATTACATGATTCAAAATAACCACATACGAATGCCAAAACACCACCTTTTTGAGTAAATTTTTTAATTTTGTTCTTATTGATTATTGAAGCGTAAACAGTTATCAATAGACATAGAGATGTTTTCATTTTTTTAATTCAATATCACACAGTCGACGAATATATATGGTGTTCCATTCGAAAAACATCAATCACATAAAAAATATTTTTATTGAATACACACGATCTGCCACGAAACTATATGAAGTACACTCATTTGATAAAACGACTCGTGCGCCACCTATTGTGAAATGGTTGTACTGATTCAGAATAATTTCGCGGACATACGCACAACTCAGCAAAGTTTCATCGCAAACGGATGAATGGTATATAAACGCTCACGGGACAAACAAAAAAACTAACGGAAACCTCATACAAACTTACCATTTTAGGCCTGAATTTAAAAGAAAAAAACAACAAAAACAAACTTTCCCACCCCATTTCACTCCTTCAAGGATTTAATTTCTAAAAACACCAAACACATTTTACTTTATTTGTAGGAAAGACGTCAAATACCAATATTTCTGGCCCTTACTTGAAAACTAGGCTAACAGAATCCGTATAAAACACCTTAAACATCATTTTTCATGACCTCAACTCAATTTGCAGAATCCTCAACCCCAATAATAAAGTTTCTAACAAATGAATCATGTCAAAGAAAGGGGAAAATCTACCACCCAATCGAGGAATTCCAAATCAGCTGGCGCCATCTTCCAAGGAACGACTATACGTTCTGGCAAACCAGTAGACTGATCTAGATGGAGCTGTTACCATCTTGAACGGGAATGTTATATAATGGCTGACTTGTATCACCACCCTATTATACGAAAAAATAAATAAACGAGGGGATGACTGACATTATGATGTCACAAGGAGAACCGATTCGGTAGTTGAGTGCTCCCACCACTCCGCTCTGTAGCGCTCACAACCCTATCTCTGGTATTAGCGCAGCCGCAGTTTTTGCGATCCCACCTGATTAATTCAGAAGCCAGCAATGGATAACATTCATAAAAAAATTGAAGAAGGGTTCTCCACACACCCCTGTTTATATGAAGTGGAGATTCCAAAAATCATGAAATTATTTTTGTTGAGAGATCCCACTTTATTATTATTTTTAGCGGTGAGTTTACACTCATTGTCTTCATTTACAAAATGAGAATAAGACAAAAATCAGAAACAATCTATCTAATATAATATGTTCAGAAATCAGAGTTAATTTAGTTCAAATAGGCACAAAAATCTGCCCCGAAAAACTGAAGTACCAATGATTACTTTCGTTTCTATCTTATGTGCTGCAACTGGAGATACACTTGGATTTTTTTCATTTGTACAGTTCAACCGGAAGTCAGATTATGTAACTAAGGCTAACAGCGTCTACACACCAGCAAATAGTACTTGCATGTGGAGAGAAGGCACCCACAAAACATCAAGCAAATTTTGTTTCAGAAAATCCAAACTTTAACCAAATATGAAATGGAGAAGTTATGAATACGTTCATGAACTCAAATAAATAAACGTCATTTTCGGTAGACAATACTGAGAAAAAATCAAATCAACTCACCACATCCTCTAACATAATGCTGTATGGTCTTGGTAGCACGTTCCCTCCTCAGATTGTGCGCTAGTCTATAAAAACAAAAACAAATATATCATAGGAAAGTTTTTTATGGAGCTGTGCGTGGAACTTCTTTACCAGAAATAAATTAAAAAAATGTTATTGAATGTCCAAGGGCCAACAGACTGATTCTGTTCATCTTTTGCAATACTATATCGTAAAGGTGATTTTTTGCTGGCCAAAAGTTCTAAACAATTTTGAAACTTATATGTTTTCTCTATATTAGTGGAAAATAATATCTGGAATAATCGAATAAAAATATATCATATCGCCACTGGGTTGCTCAGTCCAGGCCGGCCGATTATCTGGAAAATATTATTGCGAATAACTTCTAAATTACACATTTTTCAGAAGAAAACAATGTTTCTTTCTACAAAAATTGTAATGTCATTTTATGAATACAACCTATAATTCATCACTTTAGGTTCCATTATACGACTGCCAAGGATCTTTCCAACATTTTCAGTGGAATATTTTTACTGTAAACCGCAGAAAAGTAGTTATCACCGCCCGTTGAAACGGAAGTACAAACTTGTTTTCATATAATACTAGCTGACCCGACAGACGTCATGTCGTGAAAACTTTCGTCCGCGTAATTTATTTTTTCCTATGCTTTTCTTTGTGTTGTTCCATCTAGGTTATGCCTGTCACTCTGCCGGCTTCCCGTTGTCCCATTACCCAGTTATCCCATTATTCCGTTATACCATTTCCCGTTATGACGTTATACCCTTATCCCGTTATCGCATTATCCCGTTAAAAAGAATCAACGAAATATGTCGTTCCTATAGTCAGTTATGATCGAGAGTGCATACAAAAATTATGATTTTTGCAGTTTGTGCGAATTTTTTTTTTTTTTTGGAAACTCTTCAGGACCAAACGAACAAAACAAAAAAGAATTACGCATATCCATCGTTCGAATGGAGTTATAAAAAAGCACTTTTCCAATTTTCTGGGCAACTTTTCCAATTTTTCTTTCCCTATAATCCTTCCTCGGACTATTACAAACATCAAAAAAGAATAGCCAAATCGATCCAGCTGTTCTCAACTTATGCGCTTACCAACACAAAAAAAATTTGACTTCATTTTTATTATATAGATTTCTGAAAATAACTTGGAATCTCTCATCTATTATAGAAAATGTTGATATCGTTTTCTTCATGTTATTTCTGTTGATGTCCTCAAACCTACATAGTACCCTGTAGCGGTAGAAGAAATCTATGTAAGTCCAACGGCTGGGGAAGCAAGCAGAAGATAGTCGGATAGTTTCTAGAACACCGCAAGCTCTGAGTTGTTGAACGGCTCGCTTGGGGTTGTAATCGAATGCCTCCTTCGAATCATTGGGTTTGATGCATCTCACGTAATGAGGGGGGTCACGTTCAGGGTCGACATAAGCATGTTGAGGGAATCTCGGAACTAAAATAATGATAGGGCAGAGACGAAAAGCGCACTTTAAGAAACTTGGCGAAAAAGCTATTCAAGAATCGGTAGTTCTCAATAATTATCTGATTTGAATGGATAGACTTGATTATTTATTTGGTGGTACCCAGATTTTTATTGTAGATTATGTCATTGTGATCGAAAGTGTCGCTGGATCCAGAAATAGAAATCGATATTTCAATAATGTGCAATATAATATTATGGAAAATAAAATATTACGCAAAAGCGTTCAGATAAAAAAGATATATATAGATTGATAAACCATCATTCAGCTACAACTGTGTATAAAATATTTTTTCTCTTGATGATACAGTCATAGAAAATACACCTTATGGATTGGGTGAACATGATATTTTTATTTATTTATAACATCAAGAGTTGAACCACAAGGCTTGTAAACTCTTTTCTGAGTACAAAAAAATATGTGGTTATATTGAATATATAGAAACTAACTACATTATACATTAAAATAAAACTCTCTGATATAATAGTAGGGTTGGTGGTATAGTAGCAGTCAATAGCGTTCTTGAAAATGTTCACTGGGGAGGCGATAATGTGTGCGAGTAACTTGTTGCGCAGTTCGAATGACTAATTGAAAAGGGTGTATTGTCTCACACATTTTTGAAACGCTTCCTTTTTGAGTGTGTATCGATGTCCACGGAGACGGTCGTCGGTACGAATTTCATACAACGATAACAGGTCCACTTGGTACTGGCCGGTGACTATTTTAAATATTTCAATCATATCGCCATGTATTTGTCTCCAGTAGTGGGAGGAAATATTGAAATGGCGAAGGCGGGCACTGTAGAGAGTGTTATTAAGGCAGATGGGACATTTTTTAGTGTTTCGTTGGACACTTCTAATACGTTTTAAGTCACGGATCAACCACGGTGACCACACTGGTTCTGCGAATTCGATCAGTGGTCGTATGTAGTACACTTCAGGGAGGGTGAGGGATTCCGAAATGATTTTTTTACTATGTATAGAGCACTATTGGCCTTTTTCATAATTTTGTTTTTGTGTGCGAACCAGTCTAGTTGATTCATCAGTGCAACTCAACAAAAGTCGGTGTGTGTGGGTATCCATCGCAGGCAATTCAAAGTTTGAGACAAAGAACCTAAGGGGGGGTTATTGAATCCTATATGGAGAAGAATACATTTACTAACGTTGAGCGATACTTTCCACTTGAGACTCCACGCACTTATTTTGTTTATATCTGACTGCAGTTGGCAAACATCGTTGCTGAAGAGTTTTAAATCGTCTGCAAATAATAGAGCAAAATATGATATTTCGCGAGCTAGATCACTGATATAGAGAAGAAATAACGTTAGACCAAGCACAGAGCCCTGGATAACACCACTAGTTATCTGTTTTTTAGCGAAAGTTCATCTCTGATGCGAAGTGAGAAGACTTATTGTGTTAGGAATCGCTCAATCCAGTGTAACAGTTTACCCCTGACTCCTAGGTATTCAAGTTTCATCAACAATAGATCTGGGAAACTTTATCGAATGCTCAACAGAAGTCGAAGTACACAACATCGACAGGAATAGAAGAATCGAGGAGTTTGGAGCAGCAGAGGTGACTGACCTTTTAGGTAAAAATCCATTCTGGTTTGAAGGGATGAGCTGGTGGATCGAGGAAAATTCTAATATTTCTTTGGATATGATCCTCTCCAGGATTTTGCGAGGTATGGAGGCTGTGTTAATTGGGCGATAATTTTCTAGGTGTAGCTTGTTTCCTTTTTTAAATATGGAATCATTACAGTTGTGCACCAGGAATCGGGTAATTCGCAGTTTGAGAAACTGTTTTGCAAAAGAATGGTTAATGGTTTGGTCAACTCACGTACACAGTTGCGGAGTGATCAAATTTCTAGAGAAGGGTAAACAGTTGGATGATCACCAGTATGGTTTCAGAGCTCTCAGATCAACTACGCAAGCAGTCACGGAAATGGTTCTTCAAATTGCCAAAAACAGAGAAGCGGGAATACACACAAGAGCAATCCTGTGTGACCTGTCAAAAGCATTTGACAGTGTCTCACATGATATCCTGCTAGGAAAACTCTATAAATATGGCATTCGTGGTATAGCCCTCAACCTAATCGAGACTTATCTGAAGGATAGACGCCAATACGTATCATTTAACAACACTACATCTAGCACAAGACAACTTAAACATGGGGTACCCCAGGGATCGGTGCTGGGACCTCTACTTTTTATAATGTACATCAACGATCTACCAACATTCATAGATAGGGCAGATGTGTTCATGTATGCAGATGACTCTACATTCTGTATACAGGATAGGTCACTAGATGAAATCTACAGAGTATCAGGTCAAACTCTTGCGAAAAGCGAAATATACTTCAACTCTAACGCGCTGGCCCTGAATAAAAACAAGACCAAAAAAATTACCTTCTCAAAAAATCGAGTAGAAGAAGAGGATGAAATCGTGGTGAAATCACTGGGCTTCTACATAGATGCTGAGCTAAATTGGAAAACACACATAAATGAATTGAAGAAAAAGTTAGCTAGTAGCCAGTATCTTCTGTGGAATCTCAGGGAAATAATATCTGATGAGGTACTGAAGACAGTATATTATGGCATGGTGCACAGTCATCTAACCTATGGGGTTCTACCGTGGGGAACTAGTGTAGCAGGCCCTGACATTCTGGTATGGCAAAAAAAAAACTAAGAACCATGGCAAAAGTAGGCCCAAGAGAACACGCTAAACCACTATTTATAGATATGAAAATCTGGACACTGCCCTGTATATATATATATATATATATATATATATATATATATATATATATATATATATATATATATATAATGGAGGCAATCCTGTGGGTACATGTCAACAAAAATAAAAGCACTACTGGAACACAAACTCATGACCACAATACCAGAAATAAGGATTTATACAGACTGCCCCTAGTTAATTACAGTAAAACAATGAGGCAGACTGAATATCTGCGTTGAAATTATACAATATCATACCAGCGGGTTAGAGGGACTTTTCCTCAAAAAAATTAAAATTTTACTGAAAAAATCATTACTTGCTGATCCTATGTATGAAATTAGCGATATCTATACTCATATTTGGACGTAAAATAAATGTCATGTAAGAAGTTCTCTTGTGCGCATGCTAAGAGTAACTAAACAAATCTGTATATTATCACAGAAGATGACTTTACATTGTACTGTACCTTATTTTCGTTCTGTCTTTTTAAACTAATTGTTATATCTTTAATGCATAGTTATATTTTCATTATTAAGGATGTATTTTTAAACTATTTACACATAATGCTGACGTACCAAAACAAATCGCTTGTGATATCGTGTGTTTACTATGCATGCTTTCATATACCGATTATGTATATAATGGTGAATAAAGATCTTATCTTATTTATGGGTGTAATCGATCAGGTGCAGGAGAGGAGTTCGTTTTGAGTGCAGAAACTAAATTGGAAACGGTCTGTTCATTTATTTCGATTTCTTCCAAGGAGTCTGGATTTCTAGTGGTGGGGTCAAGCTGAAATGGGGTGAGTTGGTTGTCGTCGTTCAAATTTTTGCAGAAATCATTTGCGAATATGTTGGCAACTTTGAGATGGTCGATAATGATAACATTGTTTTAGGCAAGTACAGGTGTGGTAACTTTGGAAGAAAGCTTGCGTCTCACGTAGCTGTGAATTGCCTTGGAGCCCTTCGATGGAAGATCGTTTTCGTAGGTACTGTGTTAATCGATTGAAGTGATCTCTGTGTAAACTGTAATTGTCAGCATTGGATGGTATGCATTATTGTTGTCAGAGAGCTTTTTTGCGTCTGATGTCGACCAGTAGGTTTCTATTCACCCAAGAGAGTCGAGCTGTGTTGATTTTTTGTAGGGGCAATGAGCAGTTATAGTAGCAGTGAGCTGGAGATCGTCTGCAATTACAGTAGAGGGGAAACGATGAATACATACAATGTGAAGGCAACAGACAGCGATTTTAAACCGATTATTTCGATGTTTGGAAGGTGGAGGTTGAGATCGGAAGGATCAGAAAAAAATATGTTGTTTTTAGTATAAATTGCTACTCCTCCTCCAATAGTGTTTTGTCAGTCCTATCGAAACAATGTGTAATTAGGTAAATGGTAGATGTTGGAAGGTATTCGTAGTTTAGGCCACGTTTCGGACAGTTAGATTATATCAGGGTTTTCCGATAGGATCACATGGACAAGTTCATTGAATTTTGGAGAAAGGGAGCCTTAGTTTGTATAAAATATCGAGTATTTACTTATTCGCGGCGGTAGGAGTTTTTTGAAGGGTTTGAATTGGCATGCTCGTTGGTTGTGACTATTTGCGGGATCCGATTTCTATATTAGTTGGAACGATTTGATTCGCCGTTATCTGTTCTCATCAGTTCCGAACGAATATTTCACAAGAGCAAGTGGGTGTTAAGTCGGCTCTAAAATTGACACGGGGGTATGCCGATTTTGCGTTCTGTTTGTTTTTCAAGATCCAAAAGGCAACTTTGCTGTCGGGAAAACACACTTTCCTAGGCCTCGGGTTGATACCAGTTTATCTACCAATGCGGTAAATAGAAGTGATACTCATCTGGGAGTCGACCATGATAGAAGATATAACCGATTTAGCCAAGTGGGAATCTTCATTGGGGTTATTAGTTTCGTTGATACCAAGTATCAGGACATTCCTTTCCCCTTCCATTCCCGACTTCGATGTACAGCTCGTCTGGATGTCGATTAGGCAAATTTTCAAGGCTATCCATTCTTCTTTGTGATATATTTATTTCTATAGTGCAGCTAGAGATTGGTCGTGCTTGGCAGCAATGGGAGGTGTTCAATGGTTCGGGAGATGTGACAGGTGTCGATTGCTAGATGGGGTCACTATCGGTACTGCACGTGGTACAGACCCGATGTTCATTCCGGGTGTGGCTGGGCGTGTCGGCACACTCCACATGATAAGCGCTGTCACAGGTGTAGCACTGAATTTTGGATTTTATGTTGGCTAGAGGAGCTCTACATTTCCTGCAATAAATGTAGTTTATTGCACTTTATCGTTGAATAGGCAACCAGAGAACAAAATTCTGAATATTTTCATGTGCCAATTGTTTTGTTCTTTGATATGATCTAATATTTAACATTGAAATATCGATTTTCAATTATAAGTTTATCATTTAGCGATCTACTAGTCATTGACCCTTTAGAGATTTTTTCATGACAAAAATAGTACCAGGAAACCGACTGTGCCATCATACGAAAGACGATCCGTAGTTATATCCTATTATGTTAATAATAATAATAATATATCTTTATTTCAGTTAATAAAAATTGCACATGATACAATATCTCTGTTTGGCATCATGATACAATAATAAATCTGAAAGAAGTCACCGGATACATGTCTAAGTACATACACTCAAGATTACATCAATCATAAAAACAATAAATATTATTGGATAGTACATGATAAAATAAAGTTAAAATAAAGTTAAGTTAGTGGAAAAATTCGTCAATAGAATAACAAGTTTTATCCATAATGAATCTTTTCGTCATTTTTTTGAATGTAAATACATTTTTGCAACCTTTTATAGTTTCTGGCAATCTATTATAAAATTTACAACCATTTACCACATAACTATGTTGAAACAGAGAGTACGATGTTGTGGTGGTAATAACAAGTGTTTACTTCTTGTATTGTAATCATGTGAACGTTCAGCCATGGTACTCTGATTTTAAAAATGTATACACAGGTTTCTAAAATATATATTCCTGCCATAGTTAAAATATTAAATTTCTTAAATGAATCCCTACATGAGTCCCTAGAGCTTATTTTACTTAAAATCCTCACAGCATATTTCTGCAGAATGAAAACTCTGCTTGCTGAGGCACAATTACCCCAATTCAGAATACCATATTTTAAGTGTGAATGGAAATTAGCATAGTATAGGGTCAGTAGCACCTTTTCACTACAATGATTCGTCATAAACCTTAGCAAGTAACACATTTTTCTCAATTTAGAGAACAGGTTGTCTATATGTGGAGTCCAGGCCAATTTGTCATCTATAGTTAAACCTAGCAAGCTTACGCGTTTTGACATTTCGACCGAATTGTCAGTGTTTTCAAAAAGAGTACAATTTACATTTTGCCTACGTAAAGTGTATAGCAGTGCATGGGTTTTAGAGGTGTTTAATTTCAGGTTATTCATTTCCGACCACTTCAGAACACATTCATATGTTTTTTCGGCTTTACTTTTCAAGGCAATCAAGTCCCTCTCAACTACCAGGATATTTGTGTCGTCAGCATAACATATTGTGTGTATTCCTGTGCTGAGATTGTTATTTAAATGTCTTATTAGGCTTCGCAATTCGACCATATAAAGAAAATCAATCAATCAATCAATCAATATACTTTATTGTCATGAAGAACGTACATTCTTGTGGACAAAGCACTAACTTAAGTTATAAAAAATGTAATGAGCTACAACTAGGTTAATTACATATATAGATAAATAAACAAATACAATAGTAAAACATGTAAAATATGTAAAATAAAATAATAGGGTTTTTTGTCATATATGCTTATTGATGTTATAATCCGAGGCAGTACAAATATATTAAATTAAAATGAATTAAAAGGAATCAGCATAAAATTCTTCCAAGGTATAGTATGGTCGGCTACATAGCAAGAAGTAAACAGCCTTTTTAAATTTATCCACAGTGTTAATCTCTCTAACGTAATCAGGTAAGTGATTGTACATCTTGCAGCCATTGTAAATAATGGAGTCCTTTACTAAAGTTGAGTTTGGTCTGTGTAAGTTGATACTGTTTTCTTTGCGTGTAGGATAACGGTTAACCGTACTGAATTTATTCATGTGTTTTTTGATTAGACAAACTGTCTCCGCAATGAAAATGGCAATAACAGTATGCAACTTATGTAGGACAAAAAGTCGTTTGCAAGGATCCCGTGCCTTTGCTTTAGAAATATATCTAATTGCTCTTTTTTGTGAAGTCAAGATGTTTTGCATGATCTTATTATTGCAAACACCCCAAAACGGTGTGCCGTATCTCAGATGGGACTCAATCAATGCGTGGTATACTGTTTTTGCTGCTGAAGACCCTAGTTCATATGACACCCTTCTTACAGCAAAACAACCAGAGGCCAGTTTTTTGTTTAGGTTAATTGCATGCTCTTCAAATTTCAGATTATTGTTAATGATCACCCCTAGAAACTTTGTGTTGTTACGGCTCTCTATGTAACCATTTTCTAGTTCGACATTACCAAGATCGCACTTAAAGTATAGCATGTTTTTTTTTTTACATTAAGGGCAAGAAGGTTAGAGTCACACCAACTTTTTACTTTGCTCATGTCGCAGTTGATTTTATTTTTGTCATGCCATAATATTGTGGTGTCATCAGCGAAAATTGTAAATTTGCCCGAGATATCTATTCTCATCAGATCGTTGATGTACAGCAAAAAAAGGGTAGGGCCAAGTATGGACCCTTGTGGTACACCACAATTAACCAGTGCTTCATCAGAAATGGTTGAGGTTTTAACCATTTGTGTGCGGTTTGTTAGATATGATTCAATCCATTTATTCACTACTCCTCTGAAGCCATAGCGGTGAAGCTTAGCCAATAGTATTCGATGGTCAACGCAGTCAAACGCCTTGGAGAAGTCGCAGAACACGGCTGCCGCAGCCTCTCCGGAGTTGACATTTGTGTATAATTCCTGGAGAAATGTGAAGATAGCATCACATGAGTTTTTATTTCCCTGGAATCCATACTGAGTTTGAGATATTATATTATGCTTTATTAAGAATTTAGTTATTCTGATTTTTACGATTTTTTCAATTACTTTTGCCAGAGCGGGTATTAGAGAAATCGGCCGGAAATTTGCTGGCGTATCTTGCGCGCCACCTTTATGTAAGGGAATTACAATAGCTGTTTTTAAGAAGTCTGGGAATACACCTCTCTGAAATGACATATTAATTAGGGTGGCTAATGTATGACCATAACTCAGATTGGCAGTCTGTAAACAGGAAAAAATCCACTAGGACAAACCTTCCTTGCCATACAGAAACCAATATTCCCAAACAAAAATCTCAAAAAGTTTGGATGTACTTGAATAAAATTCCGCATACTGTGACTGAAGAAAATATCCAAGATTTTCTGAAGCGAAAAACGGGAGATAGTCATGAAAACTTCATAGTGAAAGATCTCAAAGAAAACAGCAGCTTAAAAACATTTGTTATCACAGCTGACTTCAAGTTTAAAAACCAATTTTATAACCCCAGTTTTTGGCCCAGGGAAATAGGATACAGACGATTCGATTTCAACAAACATTATATCAAACACAATACCAGGAATGTTCTAGATACGGAAGATCAAACAAGACCAGCTTCTTTTTTAGATTAGACGAATCCTGTGACTCTATACCCACCCATACTAATGGGGTTTCTCTACAGCCCACAAGCAAGAGTAATTTGAATAAACTAAACTGTGATATATTACATGAAAAATTAGCGAGAAAAGATATGGTGAGCATTTTCCACATAAATATTCAAAGCCTCTCCAACAAAATTAATGAAATTAGCATCTTTTTGGATTTTTATAACTTCGAAATAGTGTGCATTTCTGAGCATTGGTTGAATTCTGAGAACTTAAAACACATAAATATCTCCGGATATAATTTAGCATCATTCTACTGTAGGGAGCACAATCTCCACGGGGGTGTAGCAATCTTCACGAAAGATACTCTCAAATTTGAGCAGCTTAACCTTATAGAGTTCAACACTGAAAACCATTCTGAATTCTGTGGAATAAAACTCACTTCCACTAAACTTTTAATCATTACTCTCTACAGATCCTGCCTTGGGGATATCGATATTTTTATGGAGAACATAGATAATCTATTAAACAAGCATGCAAATAACTTTGAAAGGGTTATTCTTTTAGGTGATTTCAACATTGATTTCTTGACAAAATCAACGAGATTAACAGACTTAATGTGCATTTTTGATTCATACAACATAGTTCCTACCATAAAAGATTTTACCAGAGTATCAGGAAACTCTGCCTCTTGTATAGACAATATCATCACGAATCTAGATGGGGAAAGGTTTAGTACAGGGGTAATAGAACCCTGCCCCTCTGACCACTTTGGTCAATATATGTTTATAAATGGCAAAGTTGAAGCGAGAGACTATATCACTCGTAGACATATCACAAAAAATGGAATCGAGAGTTTGAGAGCCTCACTTCTTAAAATTGATTGGAGTATATTCATGGATCCTGAGGGTGATGTCAACTTGCTATCTGATTTCATCACAGAAACCTATCAGAATCTGATCAATGAATTATTTCCTCTTCGGACATTCAAAAACATTAACAGGCCACCTGTTTCATGGTTTAGTCCTTCTCTACACAACATAAGAGAAACATTATCTAGTGTCAAAATAATTGCAGACTCTAGTAACGACCCAGTTGATATCCTAGCCTATAAAACTCTCAAGAAATCGTATAATATTCAATTGAAGAATGTGAAAAGATCTGCATACGATGAATTCCTCGTTGCATCAAATAATAAATCCAAAGATACCTGGAAATTAATTAACTATGAAGGAAATCGTAAACTCAAAACTCAGATCTGCAATAAAATAACTGAACAAGACTTCAATGTCTACTTCACTCAAGTTGCAGAAGATATCTTAAGATCTCTACCAACTGCAAGTGAGGATAATCTACTCCTTTACAATAACTTCCCTGTTCCCTGCAGCTCCTTTTTCTTAGAACCAGTCACTATTCACGAGGTTCGGGATGCCATAAATACCTTAAAAAATTCCAACTGTTTTGATGTCTATGACCTCAACAGTGACATAATCAAATCTACATCAGATATCATTTTAGAACCGCTAACTTCCCTGATCAACTTAATTTTCTCAACTGGTACCTTTCCTGGAATATTCAAGTTTTCCAGAGTAATTCCAGTTTTTAAGAAAGGAGACAAATCTGCTCCAGAGAATTATCGTCCTATATCTCTGATCACAATATTTTCCAAAATTATTGAAATAATCATCAAGAACAGGCTCTCCAAATGCTTTGAAAATAACAACTTCTTGAATGATTCACAGTATGGCTTTAGAAAAAAACGATCAACAATCATGGCATTATTGAAAGTTCTGGGAGACATAATCGAAGGCCTAGAACAAGGAAAACATACAACTTTGACGCTTTGTGACCTTTCCAAGGCCTTCGATTGTGTATCACATGATATCCTCATAGCAAAACTGGATTACTATGGAATAAGAGCCCCCCTATCACTCATGAAGTCATATCTTGAAAACAGATTCCAATGTGTAACACTCGAAAACTCTCATTCGGACTTTTTACCTATAAGACATGGTGTTCCCCAGGGCTCTGTTTTGGGACCGTTACTTTTTGTTATATATAAACGACCTATGTTCATTCCTACATTCCAATAGATGCATTTTATTTGCCGATGACACATCACTTATTTGTTCAGATGGAAACTATGATAATCTAATTCTATCATCAGCCAACATTGAAAGAGACACTAATAGCTGGCTCTCCTCTAACAAACTTAAACTCAATCAAACAAAATCGCAAAGAATAACCTTTTCATCTAATGCAAATTATCAAGCAGGACAAACTGCCACTTTATTAGGCATCAATTTTGACAATAAACTAACATGGCATTATCATACTGACCTCCTCAATAGAAAATTGGCCGGTACAATATTCCTCATTCGTCAATTAAAACATATAGCCAGCATCACCACACTGGAGACTGTTTACTTTTCACTTTTCCACTCACAACTCAGTTATGGAGTAATATTATGGGGAAATTCATCTGGTGCAGCTAATATTTTCAAGAAACAAAAAAAGGTAATCAGGATCATAGCTAACGCAAGCTATATTGAACACTGTCGCCCAATTTTCATCAGTTTTGGAATTATGCCTCTGCCCTGCTTATACATATATAGTACCCTACTTGAAATCCATGGAAATATTAAAAATTTCATAATGCAATCGGATGTACATAATTACTCGACAAGATCTGCTAATCTGATAAGAACACCCAGATTTCGTTTAACAAAATCGTCCAAAAACTCTCTGGATATCAGACTGTATAACATCCTACCTGAAAATTGGAAAACCCTCCAGTCGCACACATTCAAATCCACAGTAAAAGAATATCTATTATACCACTGCTTTTACTCTATAGAGGAATATTTGGAAACTCCATTTGCCTCCCCATGTCTTTTCTCGCCACACTTAACTATATGATTTTATTACGTTCTCTTTCACTTGAGTGATTGTTTTAATGATTTAATTTATGATTGTTTTAATGTTCTAACTTATGTGTGTCCTTGATTTAGTAAATCTGAGTACCTCTGTGTCAGTAACAATGTTTTATTATTTTATATACTGATGTTTTATAATTTCTATAATTTTGACAATTATCTGACCTGCTACAAACACTTGTAAAAATGTGTAACGTTGTCAATAAATCTATCTATCTATGAAGAGCGTCTTCTGGTAGGTTCTCAAGCACTCTTATAGAAATCTCATCAATTCCATGCGTATTTTTATTTTTAATTGACAACAGTACTTCTTTTAGCTCAACAATATCTGTATCATAAAATAAGATTGACTGAGAAATGGTGAAGTTGCCAAAATGTTCCAAGGGGTCAATATTTTTTTATAAGTCCTGTGTTATTATACTAGCAGCAGTGCAAAAGTAATTATTCAGTTCATTTGGTGTTATAGTGGTCTCTAGTTTATTTATGTGGTTTTTTCCTCTCAGATCATTTATAATACTCCAGCTGGTTTTGGATTTATTATCTGATCTATCAATTTTATTCTTGTAGTAGCTTTCTTTGGCGGTTTTGATAAGTGTCCTGTAGATCCTTCGATATTTAGTGAAGTATGTATGGAAAAAAGGGACCCAGAATTGATCCTTGTGGGACTCCGTGGAGTATATTCAGAGGACTACTGCACGCTTCATTGAGTCTCACCACCTGCTTTCGATCAGTCAAATAAGACATTAGTAGTTGTAGTGGAAGACCTCTTACGCCATATCTTGATAACTTAGAAACCAACAGCCTATGATCAACACAGTCGAACGCTCGTGAAAAATCGAGAAATAGGCTCATCACATATTCATTGTTGTCCAGATGTCTAATTATATTGCTATGGAGTTCACATAAAGCAGACTCTGTGCTCTTGTTTCTGGTAAAACCATGCTGAGATGGTGAGAGTAGTTTGAATTTGCTAAAAAAGTTAGTCAACTGATTCTTCATATTCAGTTCAAACAGTTTTGAGATACTTGAAAGAATGCTTATCGATCTATAGTTGTTCAGATCTGTGTGGTCACCTTTTTTTGTAGATGGGTGATACCTAGCATATTTCAACTTCTCTGGGAATATCCCTTTTTGAGCTGACAGATTTATTAAAAATACTAATGGCTCATATACATAAAACGCAGTTTGTTTTAACAGATTATTGTTCATACCATCCATCCCACAAGAAGTTGTATTTTTTAGAGAGAGGATTAAATCTAGGAGATCATTTTTAGTTATAGGGGACATATAGAAAGTGTGAGGATTCATCTGAATATTTGACTCAAGGTAATGACTATCATAGACTCTGTTGTCAACCGGCACCTTGGTAAAAATACTGTTAAATTCATTTGCTAAATCATATTCATTAAACCCCAGCTGGTCTGCTAGAGAAACTTCAGTTGGATCAGCGTTACTTTTTTTTGTAATTTGTTTATAATTTCCCAGGTTGCTTATGTTTTGTTCTCTGCAGTCAAAATGACATTATCGTAGTACTGTTCAGAGGCGGTTTGCAGTTGTTTTCTATACTCCTTATTCAAATAACTACTGATTTCCGAAAACGTCTATCATGCCTGCAAGCATTATAGAGGATACATTTTTTCAAATCCATTAGTTCCGACTCCAGCAATATATTTTTTAAATCTTACATTCTTTTACCATTTCTATTGTA
>JAFIRS010007653.1:0-23084 GCA_018342105.1 Gonioctena quinquepunctata | reverse complement strand
TTTATGTTCAGAAAATTTTCTATACCTTGTTTTCATCCGTTCATGGCTCGTATTTTCTTCCTCGTATCGGCTGTCTGTCTGGTTAGTGCGTATATTCTCATACCCAGAATTTTCTTCCTGCTCAGTGTTGAGTTTTCGGGATAATTTAGATTTTCCTTTCCACTTCACTGTTTCTTTAGGAGAGAAATTGTCGCCCTTAGACGGACATATTTCTGCTTTTCGGCTGTCCTGTGCGAACGGCGGGATGTCTTCCACGATTTTCGTTTTCAGAGTTTGGAACTTTTCCATGTCTCTGGTAGTAAAAGAGTCATTCTTGGATGAACTGGCTTTTTCATTACGAATGTCGTTCAGGCTTCCCGTGCCATATCGCCTAACTAACCTTCCTAATATACAGGGTGTTTCGGCTGTCCCAACATTCCCGATGGATGGTGAAGTTTTCCCATCCCCTCGTGGTAAGATTTTCTTTTCTCCATTGTTCGTCGTTCTGTCAGTGAATAGAGCCTCCCTTAAATCCTTATTCCTGTTCTGCTTCTGTAAACGCTTATCTTTATTTTTCTTTTTCCTTCGCGACTTTTTTGTTGTTTCAGTGGACGTGGCTTTTCTTGATACCGTGTCTCCTTTAAATCACGTTCTTTTGCCTGTCCTGGATTTTCTACCCGATTGCTGTTTGAGTCGGCCGACCTCATTTCTGGATGTGAAAATTTAGTTCCAAATACTTCGCAGTCTGATGCGGGCGGCGCCTCCCTTATCTGACCGAGTTTTTCTTTAGACATCGTTTTCGTCCAGCTATCTATCGTAGTAGTAAATTCTTTCAACTGTTGCTCTGAAACTTCTAGTTGCTTGTCCCATTGGTTTTCCTTCTCATTTTCCGTATGATAAGTGCGTTTTGGCTCGTGGTGGAGTTCAATTATTTCTTCCATCAAGTACATTTTGTTTGCTCTCCAATCTAGCTTTACTTGATACTTTTGCAGAAAGTCTAGACCTAAAATTATTTCTGTGCTCAAATGGTTCGTTTCGATTAATATAAATTCGTGCTCGATTTGGGTTCTTTCATTCAGTTTTATTGGCAAAACTACGGTACCTATATAGGGAATTCTATTGCCCTGTACGTCTTTTAAATTGAATTTTTCTTCGTAATTAACTTTCATACCGTGCGTAATGCTAACGTGGGCCAACGATACTTCGGCACCCGTGTCTACCAGGGTAGTGCGAAAAATTCCATCAATTTCTAGAACTATGACGTTTCGCTGGGCTTCTCCCGTGGTATAGGTTAGTATCGTGTGTGTTGGCCTCCTATTTACCGTGTTGCGTTTTAATGGCGGTTGTCTGCGGTTCCCAACGGAGGAGAATTGCGAACCGGATGGCCATTTAAATTTCTTCTGTCCATATTTCTTTGTCCATTCCTGTTTTTACAGTTGTATGACATATGACCAGGCTGATTACAATTGAAACAAGTTCGGTTTTTTAACCTACAGTCCCTAATTTCATGTCCCCTTCTACGACAATACTGGCAGGTCTTTATCGTTGATGGTGGTCCATTTGCTGTGACATTTCTAAAACTTCTCTCTCCTGGCCTAGTGAGGTTTTCTATGAGCTCTTCTTTGTCAGCTAGTTCGATAGCTTCGGTCAGTGTATCAGGACTAGCGGATAGTATGCGTTTCCTGATGGGGTCCAGTAATCCCATAGCAAATTGCGTGATTACATCTTGCTCGTGGCGTTGCAATAGTATCCGATCTCCAAGTGAACCTAACTTAGCCAGAAGAATAGCATGGTTTACATGGTCGAAGGCTTTCGAGAAATCTGTATAAATACTATCAACTTGTTGTCGTTTTTCAAAGGCTTCTAGAATTTTGTGTTGGTAGGTTAGGAGATTTGTCGATGTTGAGCGACCTTGACAGAAACCACTTTGTTCGGATCTTATGATTTGGAAGCCCATGAAATTTGTACCGAAATTAATTTATCTAGTAATTTAGGTATATCAGATTGTTTGCAGATTCCTCTATAGTTTGAAACAATATTCTTTGGGCAGGATTTATGAATGGGAATAATATAGAAGTTTTTCCAGTATTCAGGAAAGGAGCAGTATTTTATTGATAAGTTAAACAGATTGTGTAGTGGTTTACACAGAGCGTAAATACATTTTTTCAACAGAAAACCTGGTACTCCATCTGGGCCACACGATAGCGTTGGTTTTAGTGTTGTAAAGAGTTCGAAAATATCAGTAAGATTTATTGTAAAGTTATTCAGGTTAATATTCGTATCCTTGATTTGGGGTATATAGTTATAGTCCAGAATAGCCAGGTCATTATTAACATAAACAGATGAGAAAAAATTCGCAAACAATGATACACACTCATTTCCATTGGTGCTAGTTTGGTTATCATATATCATTTCGCTAGGAAGATCAAAACCTTTTCTCAATTGTACTAACTAAATGACAATTCTAATACATGTAGACTATGTCGAAAAAATGGTAATAAATATTGATTGATTGATTGACATGTATGGGCTTGCTGATGGTAACGCACTGGGAGCCGCGGTTGTTTGGAGACCGCTTTCCAAATAGAAATATTCCGGATGCACGAACATTTTCTAACATTCATAGAAGGTTGTGCGAAAAGGGAAATTTTGAACCAGAATCATCTAAAAGGAGTACAACGTACTGTAAGAACACCAGAAATTGAGGTAGCGGTTTTGAATTCAATTGAGGAAGATCCCGGATTAAGTTCACAAAAAATTGGGAACAATTTGAATACCTCACATATTCTTGTTTGGTGAACTCTCCATGACTTTTCATCATATCCCTACCATATCCATTATTTTTACTGAAATTTTATTCACCGATGAAGCCAATTTTTCCAGAAATGCAATGCAAAACTTTCACAATAATCATTTTTGGGTTGAAGAAAACCCACATGCAATCTTGGAATCCTGTCACCAGGAGCAGTTTTCCGTTAACATGTGGGCTGCAATATGCGGTGATTATTTAATTGGAACCTATTTTCTTCATGCGAGGTTGAATAGGCATAATTACCGGCAGTTTCTCGAAAAAGAATTACCAGCTTATATGGAAGATGTTCCCATTTTAGTGAAAAATCGACTGTGGCTTATGCACGACGGGGCGCCACCGAAATTACAATAATCGCTGGATAGGTCGCGGAAGACCACAGGCATGGCCATCTAGGCCCCCGGACCTTAAGAGTTTAGATTATTTCCTGTGCGGTCATCATATAACATTGGTTTACAGCACAGCAGCAGTTGAGAAATCGCATCATAGTTTCTTGCAAAACTATTAGAAACAGTCACGGCATTTTCTAAAGAGTACTTGGGTCCATGAGTAAAAGAGCAGAGACATGCATATTTGCAGGAGGTTCACATTTTGAACATCTGATTTAATTCATTTCTTTGTGCGTTCAGTGTAATTTCGTGTTAGCATTCCAAGATTACTTTAATTCTATAATTTTACCGTTTAAAAATTATTCTCTTCATTACATTTTCGTTTAAAGTTACATAAATTATATTTTCTCGTTAGTGGTCCAGCGAGATGCAAATGAATGAATTTAATTTTTTTATGCGAAAACCGTACGTCAAACGAATAAAAATCAATAGACCAGATTTGCTCAGAAAAAAATTAGGATTTCAAAAAAGATTTTAAATTTGAGAGAAAGCAGTGGCGTATCACTTTTACCTTTAAAATGATTCAGTGCAAATCCCGCACGAACGCCACTGACAAGAATAAAAAAATATGTTGTACAGCAGAAAATTATGCATAGAAGATGCGTACTAGGTTTCACAAAAAAAACTAGAATCATTCCAAAGTCATCATAAAAAAAACTTTTTTTCTTAAAACTTTATCACCTTGTAGTTCAAAAGTCAAGACCTTCAGGACATATATTCATATGAAGTTTTTTTCTCAAAATGGACACAAGAATAATTTCCTTGGATATTAGCATGTTATTAGGAAACACCCTGTAGAATCTCCTTTTTTTTAAAGTAGATTATAGAACTAAGTTTCATTGTATTTTCCTAATATTAACTTATTTTCTCTAACGTCTTCTAGTAATTCTTAGGGAACTATTCATTAAGCGAACTGTCTCTCTCCTCACGACGGTCCTGGGTGTCTGTCACTATGACGCTGAAATGTGGAAATATTGGGTAATTTATTTAATACTCTCAGTTTTTTCGAAACATGTGCAGTCGGCATCCAGTAAATTGGTTTCCGTTATTGTTGTGAGTATAATAATTTTTCACAATTTTCAATTCCTTACGTTTGTTATCTGATTATTTCTTTGGGTGGTAAGGATTGATTTCATTTTTGAGTTTTTGCTTCTGGAAATGACACATCGACGTTTGAGAGGCTGTATCTTACTCTTTTTTTGAAAACTATGTGAAAAAATGTAAGTATACAAAATTTTGAAGTTTTTCGATCCCTTTCTGACTAATCTGATAATTTTATGCGAAGGGTGTTATTTATCCATATGAAAGAAGTCCTGACTGAATCATCAACATCAAACGGATTAACTCACAAACTTTAAATTTGGCATGAGGGCTTCATTCAAGAAATGGGTGCGAAGGTGTAAAGGCGTCGTACTCATGCTCCCTGAAAATAGCTGAAATACTTTTCTTACGAGTTTTTGCCTCCTGAACACGAATTCGGAAAAACGGGGCGGTCTCATACCGTTTCCGAGATAGATTTTTTTTCTTCTTCTATAGGCGATTTTTAAGCACCGTTTTCTCTCTCACAACTTTGCACGAAATACTGCCGGTTCTATCGAAAAAATCCTCCTTCTTCAACACATACATCCTAGGCTCTGACATCTGTCTCAGATTGAGGTGAGATTAGGTCGTTGTTGATGATGCGAGGAGGGGTCAGGATGTACGTTTTGAAGGAGGATTTTTTCGAATGAACTGGCTACAAATTGGGCCAAAAATGCTGTTTGAAAGAAGGAGGCATTTTGAGTGATTGTTGTGCGTGAAAACTGTGCTTAAAAATCATCTAATGAAGAAGGAAAATATGTTATATCTCGGAAACGGTATGAGACCGCTGCGATTTTCTTCCGGATTCGTGTTCCGGAAGCAAAACTCATAAGAAAAGTATTACAGCTATTTTCAAGGAGCATGAGCACCACGCCTGTACATTTACCGGTGCGAACTATGAAAGTATTTTCCAAAATTCGATTACCAAGGGGTAAAAACTACCCCCCAAATATCTCAATAATTTACATATTTGAAAATTGGTAATGAAAAAAAACCGGTAAACACGTAATTTTTATTTTATCTTTCAGTTCTAGAATATTTTCCTTCATTTCAAAATTTTCTACCCTTAGGTGAACACTATCCCTAATATGGAACAGGTTACATCTCAGAGTTTACATTCTAGGGGTAGGTGCATACTGAGGAAGGATATTCCAGAACTCGAATCGAGAGGTTAAATCTATCCTATGAATATTTCGATATATTTCATCTCTAAATCTGTTCATAAAAAAACCCCGAAGAAGTATTTTTTGTCTTTGTCTGAATCAACCCCCAAGTAAATAAGAACTAATTCTTTTATACAACAGGTTATATCTCATAGAGTATCGATTATAGGAGAATATAATTTTACATGAGGATTACATTTCAAGGTTAGGTTTCCACTGGGATTCTCCAAAATTTTAATCCCAAGTGGTTGAAAGTATCTCCCTGAATATTTGAGTAATTTCTATCTTTGAAAAGTTAAATTTTGTTTGATTATGTATTGTTTTGTTCTCTTCAATATGATTGATTTGGAACTGAAGAAAGTTGTGTGTCAATATATAATGTATGCCAACAACATGGCAGATAAAATTAACGTTGGCGTTAAACTTAGTTAAGGCAAATTTCATGCCATATTAACGATAGATCCACCAGTATTGAAAAAACATTGGTATTCTGGCAGTGAAAAATTGGAATCACTTATCTTGATGTCAATTTTAAGATCTTGAAAGTTATTGAATCGTTTGCAAAATGTATGCATGTGATCGGTTCTGCAGATACGTTCATACTGTGATGATGGGTTTCAGTTTATAAGGATATTTCCAATGCTATTCTCAATTGACGTTCACTCTTTATCATTCGTAAATTAATCAATTTTCTGGAAAAGCACTCAATTATTCTTTTTATAGAATTTATTACAATCAATGAAAACATCGCCGAAAAAAACGAAAATGAACATAATGTACATTGTTACGATTCTGGGGTTTGTGGTTATTAAAATACCGAAATCACTATTGTCCGTTCATTTGGACAATTGAATAAATCAATCACATTTCTCTCACACTGCTACCCATCCGTATTCTTTACCTTGAAAAACTGTGTTATAATTATTTTTTATTTTATCCACAGATCCGCAATAGGGTTGCAAGATGGCAATCGAATATAATAATTGTAGTACGATAAATTGAGAACGGGATAAAGAAAAAACGGGATAACAGGAAAACGGGATAACGGGAATAACGGGATAACGAAAAAACGGGAAAACGGGATAACAGGATGACAGGATAAGGGAATAACGGGAAAACGGAATAACGGGATTAATAAAAAACGGGATAACAGGAAAACGGGATAACGGGAATAACGGGATAACGAAAAAACGGGAAAACGGGATAACAGGATGACAGGATAAGGGAATAACGGGAAAACGGAATAACGGGATTAATAAAAAACGGGATAACAGGAAAACGGGAAACAGGAAATACGAGGATAATACGGGACGAAGAAAGTAAATAGTCTAGATGGACAAATAAGAAAACATATTTAGGGAAAAACTTTATAGAAATTAGGACAGGTCTATCGGGTATAGAAATTAGGACAGGTCTATATATATATATATATATATATATATATATATATATATTATAAAATTCTCCTGTTATAGTAAACGTTCTTGGCTTTTTCGTTTTGGTGTTATCTAATTTTACCAGTAAAGCCGAATTTGAATCCTCTAAATTATCGGTTTTTAATTTCCACAACTCTACTCTACGACATGCCTCTGCTACGACAATAGCCACTGCAACCTACAAATAAAAATAGGATGTACAATTTGATTTTAAAAAAAACAGGCCAGCCCGGATTTTGAACCCGGGTCGTCTTCTTCTTCTTCAAATAATCTATTAAACTGTTACTAGTACGGGACATCTACATTTCATTTACATATGTACATTTCTTTATATCACAAATGTGTCGTCCTGGAAGGTCTAGTGGGCGGCAGGGATTTGTGATATGGAAATGGGGTCGGGGAGAATTTGTGAGTGCAATTTATCTTCCTTGTTCTGCAAGTTAGACGGTTACACCAACCTCCAAACGTCTCGTACGCCCCAGAACAGGGGCAGTAGGTGGACGTCGCGCTGGTCTTAGCGACTTTGCCCTATATCTAAGTGAAATGCTTTCTGAAATCTAAGCTATGTTCCTATTTCCTGCGTTGGACGCTTATACGGGAACTGAAGTGAAGGTATTGAGGTAGATAATTGAGAAAATAAAGTTTGGAGTGTTACTATTTAGTATGTTTCCCGGAAAAAGTGGGTAGGCAAAAAACCAGGTAGAGAAAAATTCCCGGGTCGTCTGTGTGCCAAGCGGATACTCTATTGACTGCACCACTGAGCCTTATTCTAAAAATACATATATCTATCTAGCAGAATTTGAAAAAAAACAGAAATTTTAGTAATTATCTAATCCTTTTTATCAACTAAAAACTCTAATTACAAAAAGCTATGTTAATTCGAGGAAAAAAGCGAAATAAATTCTAAAAATAGTTCTTTCTAAATAAACTTACCTTTATTAGTAGATATTCCTTGTCTGGAGCTTCGTTTGAAAATATCTGCAATTGGTCTGCTCTCAATATGTTTGATTTTTTGGGGACGTAATTGTCGGACCTTCTTTCCAAAAATGAACGTTATTTTTTACACGTGGATATATCAATGTTATTTATTATACTGATAGTACTTCGCAACATTGAATATTGTAACCAAAGTGTAGACACCTTTAATGTTTTCGACATCTCTTCAAAGTTATACCAAAAGTACACTTTCCGAAAAAGATTTCATTTTTGTATTTCTTCTCCATTCCCATAAATTTTTTGTATGCCAATTCAAACTTTTTTTTTGAAATTTCCGGCAACAAATCTAACGTTACTTCTGCAGGTTTTTCCGATATCTCTGGCGGAGTATTATCAAAATCGTCACTACTGTCAGTATCCATATTATTTATTATAAATAGGTATATGTCTTATTAAAATAATATTCAATAGAAATTGCGATTTTTATCAAAGCACGAATGAAAACTACCTAAAGAATTTAAAAAACTTCTATAATCTGACAGTTCTGATAACTATTTAAAGCTGAAAAGCAGCCAACTAAGATTTTGTCGATTTTTGTTGATCCTCCATATAAATGTATGTGGTGTAGGCAAAGTGCCGTGAGAAGAAAAAATTCTCACAGTATGAGCAATACATGGTTTTGAAATTAGGTAAGCTATGAGAAATACGCTACTTTTCATAGCAGTTGTAGGAAAACACCTTTCATCTTTTATTATTTGCTCTGAACGCACTAGAAGCTTGACTTTTGGTGTTATACTGACAATTGTTGATTGTTGGTGACCTATTTATGTTGCACCACAGCATTAGGTTTGAGTTTCACTTATATTATATAATTATAGATGTCGCATCTATAATTTTGTGCATTTCACCTTTATGCTTGTCGGTAGGTTTTAGCACTCTGGGAGATTTGTTTCAAGTTCGAGGAAGACTACAAGCCGTTCCTGATGATTGGGAAACCATGAAACAGCATGGGCGGATGGTGGGCTCCCTTGAAATTGGAATAATACTCTCTTTCTTCTTTTGTTATTTGTTTGCGTTACCCTGAATGCACTAGAAGCTTGACTTTTGGTGTTGTGGATTGGCCTATACTGACAATTATTGGTGACCTATCAATGTTGCACGAAATTTCCTGCCTTCGAACTCCACAGCATTAGGTTTGAGTTTCACTCCGCAAATCATAGATATCGCATCTATCATTTTGTGGATTTCACATTTTCATCCTTGTCGGTGGGTATTAGCACTCTGAGAGGTTTGTTTCCAGTTCGAAGAAAACCACAAGCCGTTCTGATGATTGGGAAACCATGAAACAGAGGGAAGGCGGATGGTGGGCTCCCTTGAATTGGAAACAATACTCTCTTTCTTCTTTTGTTATTTGTTTTGCGTTACTCTGAACGCACTAAAAGCTTGACTTTTGGTGTTGTGGATTGGCCTATACTGACAATTGTTGGTGACCTATCGATGTTACACGAAATTTTCTGCCTTCGAACTCCCCAGCATTAGGCTTGAGTTTCACTTGGTAAATTATAGATGTCGCATCTATGATCTTGTGCATTTCACACACACATACACACCCACACACACACCCACGTATCCCGCACGTACGCACGCACGCACGCACCCACGCACCCACACTGAAGAATTAAGCAAGAGGCCAGTTGTCCAATAAATTTTTTGACTGGATGGCATTGGCCACACAGCTTTCAAATCTGTCGTGACATTGCCTCTAATATGGCACCAATATGACTGCATACTTCACTGTTTGCTGCCATACAAGTGAGCTAGCTGTACAAATGCTTCCATTCTTTGCGATTATGCAACAAACAAATTTGCCTTTCGTGAAAGGTTGACCTGAAAAAAAGGTATGTTATTAGAAAGAACTATTATGAAAGTTGAGAAGTAATATTCTGAAATATCAAATCATTGTCTCTTATAATAAATAAATGTGGCAATAAACATAATAGATCAGATCAGAAGTTATAAATTGCCTGTTATGAATTATTATTCCTAATTTATAATTCACTCAAGATTTGCTACTGTAACATGTACCCCTTAGCAAAAGCCTGCTGCCTAGGAAAAGACATACTAAACTACCTAAAATATTCTGGATTTGGGAAAGAAAGCTGTGAGTAAAAACAAAAAACGAAATAATATCCATATTCGTAACAGGAGGAACACCAACAATTGAATAATTCACAGATCAATCTCAACTTCATTCTATACCTGTAACAAATACATTGATAATAATGTAAACAGAAGATGGAGATGCTTCAAGCACCAACGCCTCTGCTTTTCAACAATAATGTCTCAGGTAATCACTCTCCATCTAAATATTATTGATTAACAAGACGAAAGCTCCGAAAATAACCAAAATACACTTTTACTAGCCAAAGAGCACACTGACAATTATGTTCTTATGGCGATTATCAGTTTGTGTGCCAACAACCGCCATATTGGTTGTCACGTGGTTTGGATTGCCTAATTGGAGGAGTTAATAATCTCTTGTATGAACATCAGTACGGAAAGTAATCGTGCTGTACAAATAAACAGGTATTTTGTTTTGAATAATTTTATGATAAAGACAGGGTGTCGTCAGCATAAAGATGTATATTGCTATATTGAAGACATTTGACGAGTTGACTGGTGTATATTGCAAAAAGCAGTGGACCCAAAATGAATCTCTGATTTCAAATACAATGGAGTGGAATGCAATTCATATAGAACTACCTGTTGTTGCCTGTTTCGTAAGTAATTATGGAACAGAACGACTAAGCCATCTGACATACCTACCTTGTATTGCAATCATGACATCAGTAGCTTATGATCAATAGTGTCAAAGGCTCCACTACAGAGGTTTCGATCACTTGATTTGAGTATATCAGTGACTTCCAATAGAGGTGTAGTTCAGCTATGATGCCCCCTAAATCCTGATTATATTGTAAGAAGTATACAGTGCTTTTCTTCAATGCCCCCCCCCTTTATTTTTTGAACGGGTCAATTCAAAAAATTTAAACTTGGGATAATAGAATTCATGCATGAATACTATATTTTGGAGTAAGATTGTCTTGTGAGACATCCTTTTGAAGCTCCTGACGAATACTTCACAACCCTAGGATATAAAGTCAATATCTCCACCTGCTACATAATGGCGGAACATTTAATAATTACCTGAATACAAACACATTAATATCGATACATCTAGAAATATTTGTAATTTCTCTGCCATATGGCAATCTCACCAACCCGATAAGGTTTGATAGGTTATTTTTTGTTTGAACCAAAAATGACAAGAAATGTCAGTACGACAACGAACATCATTGTTCAGTCAAAATATTCTCATTTAGTTTTCGGTTTTACTAGTAAATAGGTACCACATGAACTATCTCTAAAATGGTCAATTCTCGTCCATTGGAAGAAAAAATCGAAGCGATTTTTATTTACGCTGCGACGCGTAACTTTCACGAAACCGAAAGAATTTTTAATGATCGTTTCCCGAATCGTCCTATCTGTAGAAAATATTTAAGGGAACTTGTAACCAAATTTACAACTACCGGTAGTGCACAGAACAAAAATCCCCCAGGTCATCCGTCCATTCCGGAAGAACAGCAAGTTCAAAAAATTGGTGAGATGATAGTAAATCCTCAACAGTCTACTTCCTCCGTCGCGAATGTTTGTGGGGTGTGTCCTTCTACTGTGTGGAGACTTTTGGAGAGGAATAAGTATCATCCATACAAAATCAAAATGGTACACCAGTTAACTGAAGATGACCCTGATCGAAGAACAGAATTCTGCGAAATTATGACGGAAACCATTGCAAGGCATCTTACCTATCTCCACAATATTTGTTTCAGTGACGAATCTACATTTTATCTCAACGGCAAGGTTCACAAACAAAATTGCCGTTATTCGAGTGATACCAACCCTCACATTTTCCGGGAATCTCATACCCAATATCCAGAAAAAAATAACGTCTGGGCAGGAATATTGGGGAACCATATTGTAGGACATATATTCATTGAACAAAAGTTAACAGGGAAACTGTATTTGAATATGCTGGAAAATACTGTTGACCCTCTTATCACCGAAATCGTCGAAGCGAATCCTAATGAATTCGATATGGATATTGTATTCCAACAAGATGGAGCACCACCACATTACTACGGACAAGTAAGAAACTATTTGGATAATACTTTCCCCGGTCGTTGGATTGGCCGTCGAGGTCCTACAGAATGGCCAGCCCGCTCGCCAGATTTGACACCTGTAGATTTTTTTTATGGGGCTATTTGAAGCGAAAGGTGTACGAAACTGAACCTGCTTCAATATTGGATATACGGCAAAGAATAATAAATATTTGTAGAAATATCGACGTTACTATGTTCGAAAATGTTCGGAGTGAAATATCGGATAGGCTGTTCTTATGTCAAGCAGTTCAAGGCAACCATTTCGAGCATCTTTCGAACTGAACTCAGCTTCTTTCCTCAAATTATGAAGTTGAACGTCGATGTATTCAGGCAATTATTAAATGTTCCGCCATTTTGTAGTAGGTGAAGATATCGACTTTATATTCTAGGGTTGTGAAGTATTCGTCAGGAGCTTCAAAAGAATGTGTCACAAGACCCCACTTTCAATTTTTTTTCCCAAGTGGCGCCCAGTCGCCATTTTGAAAGTTTCATCTATCAATTTTACTCCAAAATATAGTATTCATGCATCACTTTCATTATCCCAAGTTTCAATGTTTTGAGTTGACCCGTTCAAAAAATAAAAGGGGGGGACATCAAGGAAAAGCACTGTATTTCATTTGTCTAATTAAGAACGAAGCTGCCTTTCAATTATTTTTTCGATTATTTTGGAAAGTATACTGATGGCTCGAAGGTCTCAATTCTTCTGGTGTAGGTATTCTTTTTTGGTATAGGTGTCACTAACGCAAGTTTCCATTGAGAAGAAAAAATATGTTCTCTTAAACATAAATTGATGATATGTGTTATGTAAGGAATAATATGAGGACAGCATAAATATATCATTTTCATACTGACTGCAGCACATCCTTCAGCATTTTTTTTTTAATTTGGGAAATTATTTTTAATACATAAGCATCATGAACAGGTGTGAACTGAAAGTTGCAATCGAGTAATTTATTATTTTTATATTATATTTGTTTCTTTTAAACGGAATAGTCGAAGTTCTTAGATAGTCTTCCACTGTCTCAGCATATGAAACTGTATTTCCAACAGGATGGCACTTCAATCCACTTAACCCTAGAAGTCAGGAAATGGTTGAATAGGGGATTTGGTGAAAAATGGAATGGACGCTATTCAGTTAATTCTTGTTCACCCCTCTAGACCTTTTTCTGTGGGCATATATAGAAAAAAATTGTGTTTACAAGCTCAGGCACTCTAGAGACATAAACCATTCAGAACAGTGTATACGAGTTGCGTAGTGTTGATTACCCCTCCTACGTTGCAACATGTCCAGGACAATGTTATGTATGGTGCGCGAAGCTGAACATGTAAAATATAAGTGATATTCTTATTCAGTTATTACAATTGAAACTAAGTTACTTAAGAATAATTTTGCCCTCAGCAGTCTAGTAGATATCTTATTCCTTTTTAATTTAACTAATATTCGTTCTCACTTATTACCCTTCTGGTTTCTAAAATAAAACATTTCTTTCGTTTTTTACTTTATTTTCGAAAACATAATTTATTTGGTGGAAATAAAAAAAAAGAATATTTTTTGAGGAAATCTTTGCAACATATGGGGGAAATTTATTATCAGAGTTACAAAAAAAACTTTATAGAGGGTAGTTTCTGCATATCGAAAAACCTGAAAATCGATTTTGACATGTCACGTGACCACCAATATGGAATTTTGAAAAATTCATTAAGAATGGGCAAAAGTGGAGTTCTTTTTAAAGACAGCAAAAACAGTTTTTCAAAACTTGTTTATAATCAGATTTTATGAACATCCTGGTCATATTTTCAACAAATCAATCTATCCAAAATAATTGAAAATTGTAATTTTTCCTAAATATTTTTTCGCAGATCAGAAAACGCTGTTTTTTGGTTTTGAATAACTTTTAATAATAATTCTAACTTATTTAATCAATAAAATAGAACTATTTAGGTTTGTTCCCAAATGCTAAGGCAAAATTAAAAAACTGGTTTCACTATGACTCTTGTTATTGCAATCTTCTATCTTACAACTTGTAAACATTTTTATAACTTTTAAATTTGAAGTCGCAATAGACCAATTCTCTTGTTCGCAATCAAGTTTTATGGAAAAAGAAGAAAAACATATGTATTTCGCAGTACAACGTGGAAAATTAAGATTTTCTACTTTAGCTTCTTCATTTTCATTATTTCCTCAAAAAATATTCTCCTTTTTATTTCTGCCAAATAAATTATGTTTTTGAAAATAAAATGAAAAAAAATATATCCTTTTCCCAAACTCCTCTGCTACAGTAAAAGTTAGTGCTAGGAGTTTTATTGCTCGATTTTCTTGAAATTTTTGAGAAAGCATTTTGCCTGGAAATTTTAGCGAGTGCGAGTCTTAGTATCTGATTAAACTACCAAAGCGAAGCTTGAGTGGTTTAATCTTTGATAATAAGGCGGCAAATTGCACGAGTTGAATTTCCTAAAGTCAAAATGCTTGAGGGAAAATTTAAAACAAATTGCGATAAAATCCTCTAGCACGAATGGTATTGATGAGAACATTTTCCGAATCACATTCAAAACTGGATTTTTTTAAGGTGAAATTACATTCTTTCACTAAAATCGACGGAATCGTGTTTAAATCTTTAAAAATCACCCACAATGATCATTCACTCCTCTTGAACTCCCCCAAAAACCTGAAGTATATATATATATATATATATATATATACCTGTACATATATATATACATATATATATATATATATACATTATATATATATATATATATATATATACATTTTCACTATCAGATCAAATATGTTTGTATCTGGAACAGATAAAAAAAAGGTTCCTTGATATGGGGTCCAACCCGGGCCTTTCGCGTGATAGCCTATAATACTAACCACTGCTCTACGAGGACTTTTATTGATATACACAAAATGAGACAATTGGATTATTCATTGCCTTACTTGAAAACTGAGGCTTTCTGACATGCTGAAAAAGGTATATTTGAATTCAAATATCAAATCACTGTAAGTATTGATTTCAAAATCCTTTATTCCATCAATTTTGCTTTTTCTATTTCCCTATACAGGAATTGAATGCGTTGACATTCAATTCTGACAGGACCAAGTGTAGTTGTCACACATACTCGTATATAATAGAAATAGATAGATAGAGAGAGAAAGTAGCATGGAGGGGGCATAACGCATTTTTCTCACGTTACATTTTCTATCAGTTAACATCTACCGCAAGCCGCGTAAAGGAACTTCGTTCCAATAATGTTTTATTTCAGGAACCAGAAGGGTAATAAGTAAGAACAATTCATTTTTCCCTAAATTCCCTATCCCCTTTCCTATTCTAGGGTTGAGTGGATTGAAGCGCCATCCTATTGGAAATACAGTGTCATAGCTGAGACAGTGAAGACTATCTGAGAACTTCGACAATTCCGTTTTATAAAAATTAGAAATTACTCGATTGCAACTTTCATCTGATGATGCTCATGTATTGAAAATAATTTTCCAAATTAAAAAAAAAAATGCTGTAGGATGTGATGCTATCAGTATAGAAATGATATATTTATGCTGTCCCCATATTATTCCTTACATATCATCACTTTCTGTTTAAGAGAACTTGTTTTTCCTTCTCAATGGAAACTTGCATTAGTGACATCTATACCAAAAAAGAATACACCAGAAAGAATTGAAAGACCTTCGAGCTTTCAGTATACTTCCTGCATGTTCCAAAATAATCGATAAAATCATTGAAAAGCAGCTTTATTCTTACTCAGACAAGTACTACAATACAATCAAGATTCAGGGGGCATCATAGCTGTACTACAACTCTATTGGAAGTCACTGATATACTCAAAGGAAGTGATCGATACCTCTGTAATATCTAATTCTATTAGATTTATAGAGCCTTTGACACTATTGATCATAAGCTACTGCTGTTATGATTGAATATGTATGCCAGATGGCTCGGTCGTTCTGCTCCATAATTACTTACGAATAGGCAACAACAGGTAGTTCTCGATGGATTGCATTCCACTCCATTGTATTTGAAATCAGGTTTTCCTCAGGGATCCATTTTGGGTCCACTCCTTTTTGTAATATACACCAGTCAACTCGTCAAAGGTCTTCAATATAACAATGTACATCTTAATGCTTACGACATTCTTTTGGACCACATGAGATACTACGATCTTAAGGTAGTTCCGCCACGAGACAGTTGAATTAGGAAATTAATTTCGACGGAATCGAAAAATTTCAAAGGACTTTTCGATTTGAAACGCGAAAAAGTTATTTTTTTTTAAAGGGGGCACTTCCCCCCCCCCCAATCGACTCTAGAAAATTTCTTCGTTATAGAAAGGTGGCGACACAAAAAATTAATGTCCCCGAAAAGCGCAGCAAAAAAAATGTTCAGACCCAGGCCCCCTCTTCCCCCCCCCCACTAGAAATCATACGTCATGGGAAAAAATTATCGTTATTCGATAAAACTTCAATGGACTTTTTTGTAGTACTCTTTTTGAACTTTTTTTTTCGGGGAAGTGGGGGGGGGTATCGTTAAAATCGATGGGGTCAACTAGGAGAGGGAGTTCTTTTTCGCCTTCAGACCCTCAAATGGTCCCCCGTCCTTCTTTAAAAAGTCCCCTGGCACAATCCGCATTTCTCTACGACCCCTCCTTCAGGCTGTGCGCTTCCCCGTGGACTTTTTATTTTGAATAACGAGAGTAGTTTTGATTATATCTGTCAAACTAGATGGTCAATCACTTTGATTTTTTTTCACAATATCTGTGATATCCTGCTCTAGCTCCTCCTAGTTTTTCATAAACTTCTTAATTTCAGTACTAACGGTAGAATTAATAATGTGCTGTTTGCCTATGCATGGGCCATATGTTACGTGTTAATTGAGTCAACTTCAATTATATATATATATATATATATATATATATATATATATATATATATCTCGGGTTCGAGATGGTGAAACTTGTTAAAATTTCATAGAGGTGTTGTTCACTTGTTAAACAATACGTATGCCAAATTTCAATAATTTCCTGATCCAACTGTCTCGTGGCGGAACTACCTTAATCAATCTCCAGTCACTGCGTTGGATATGTGCTTGATAAATAAGCCAATTAAAATTATGATTTCTGTGTATCAAACTATGGCTTCCATTAAGCTGATTTATCCTCATTTTTTCAACAAATCTTAAAATTTCATAGCGTGTACCCTGTATTTTATAGTTGAAGATATTTCAACCCCCTCATAATATTGTTTTGATTAACTACGAATTCATAATGAAAAAACCGTTTACTCTTATGTCTGTAGATTTTTCGACATTTTACTCTCTTTGTTTACACACATAATTCTTGTTGTTTGAAAATATGAACAGGGTTTTCATAAAATCAGATGTGGAATCATCTTCTATCGTTCAAGATAACCTCTTGGGGGTATTCATGTTGAAAAGGGAAACAATCTCAATTGAATATTGAATAGAAATATTTTTAGGTTAATTGAAAAATTCACGATGAAACTGAAGTTATTTTTTTGTGAATAACCAACAGAAAACAACTACTTCTCTGGCTAAATGTACGCTGGTTAACTCCATCTGATAGATATTTTGAAAGGAACCTCATACAAAAGGAAAAATCTGAAACTAAATATTAACATTTTGATTCAGATTTTTTGATTTTCTAATCCAGTATTCCTGAATGCAAATTTCACTTTCAGATTTTTTTTGAGAGGTCCTTTCAAAATATTATTAGATGTAGTTCAATGTCCAACTGGCTTTAGCCGGGAAGTAGTTGATTTTTGTTGATATTCACAAAATAACTTAATTTTTATCTGGATTTTTCAATTTACTGAAAAATCTTTCTATTCAATATTCAATTGAGAATGTTTTCCCTTTTCAACCAATATGCTGTTTATACACTTTTTCCTGAAGAAAAATAAACTCATCTCATACTTCATGGAAGCGTCCCCGCATTTTCCGTTATAGTTGATATATAATTGTGAAGTATGCAGAATCAATAGAAATACCAATAATTTGCTCAATGACCCAGTGGAGTCATTTTAACCGCATGCTAGCAGCGATGGAAAACAAGATATCTCCAAAAAATAAGATAAGGGAGCAAGACGCACTGAAAATCTCTTCGAATTCGTGATTACGAAACTAATATTTAGTTCTTATAATTTTTTTTGCAAAAAAAAAGTTCCGAAAATACCCATTGAGTCTCATCAGAGCACCAATTATCATTCCGATTTATTGATATACAGGATGTAAACTAACTTCTTTCACTCCCTTGAATGAATTACAGAGGTTAATTTTTTCTTGACAATTTTTTTTTTGACAAAGTACCCTGCCCTGTTCTTATGAAAAAAAAGTCCCAGTTGAATTGACTCAAAATTTAGTATAATGTAGTTTATGATGTCCTGATCAAATGTCGAGATTTTGAGATACAGGGTATTAAACATGCGGAGGCAAGATTTTTACCTTTAGAAAATCAATATTGTGGCGATTCTTTTGTTCCAAAAAGTTAAGGATAATAATTACAATCTCAATATTGTCGATACAAGTTGTAATGAAAAGTTCCAAGACTCTGTATTCAGGATGATTCTTTTTCTACTAGCCGATGTTAAGATTTGTATGTAATTCTTTGAACAAACTCAGTCAAATGCAAAAAACCCGTAGACTTGCAGAATAAGTAAATATAATTTGATTTCAATATTGGGTGATCTGAGGTTAGTATTATACAGGGTCACTCAAATTTTTTTCAGGAACATATATACAAATCAAACATAAAGTAGAAAACTAAATATAATATGATCAATATTTTGTGCCGCATGTCTATTTGTTGCATCTTGTATGGATCCTATAATTCGGTTCTTCATCATATATACACTTCAAGAATAGAGTAATGTGGCATTACAAAAAGCTATAATTATATATGTGACCTAAATGGATGTATTTTTTGTGTGAAAAAAGGAATCATTAAGGAAACAGTAAACCTTAACACAGACAATAAGCACGTGGTCTAATCTGAAAGAAACACAGTAGCTTCAAATAGGACCGGTTTCGGAGGTTTACCTCCATCATCAGTGTCGCTTTGCGTCAGCTCTGGAAGTACAAGGATCTTTGCTCAAATAGATTATACACTTCGATGTTGTACAGCATGTAGGATATACATACGTAACAAATGTATATTTTGTATGAGAATTATGAATGACTAAGAGAGCAGTAAAACTGTAGCACCTTAACGCGGCCATCAGTAGACACTAACCGTCAGTGATTTAATCTCGAAGCAACGCGGTGATTTCAAGTGCATTCAAAGCTAACGACATCGATACAACGTTGTAGAGGGTCTCAAAAACGTAATAGATATGTCGATACGTTTTGTAATGGAAAGTTCTAAGGATAATTACTTAAAGTGATTCTTTTTTTACGAGCCGATGCTGAGATTTGTATGTAATTGTTTGTACAAAATCAGGTAGACTTGCAACATAATGAACAATATTTTGTGGCTGTGGTCCGTGCGCTGTATCTTGAACGGATCCTATTAATTGGGTTAAGAGGTAGCGAATATTTGATTGATGGCTTGCGTACCCCAAAAACCACATTACACCAGCAATATGTACGCAGGTACCGACAGTTCGAGCACCAGATTTACAGGTGCAGTAATAACTATCTGAACCTTCTCCATCAATCATTCCTTCATTATTTGTGGGTCGGTATGAAATCCGCAGTGGATATTTAGCTGGATTTCTAAAACGAGAGAATACTCCCGTAAAAGCCCTGGCCGTGGTAGTCTGCTGATATCTCTCAAAGTTTTAAACTGAAATTCTTCGTCGTGATCCCTCTGTAACTTGTCTTGGACATGAGACGGTTCCAACTTTACTTGATAAATTCCAATTGTGAGCGTTTTTATAAAATCAAGCATCAGAATTGGAATATCATGCAACTGTTCAGCATCTAAACGCACCCACCTTTGAGCATTTCTAGTATTCAGATTCTCTACCTCAACTAGGGCTTGACCGACATTTGGTTCTTTAGCCTTTTCAAGTAATCTTTGAGCCAATTGTGCAACGGCTCCTTCCATAAGGATATGAGGGCGATATCTCTTAATAATAGCTCCAGCTGTCAGATAAAAATCCCCTATATGGGAAATATGTTTGATTTGAATATTTTGTTGTAAAAACTTAAAGATTAATTTTATGTGGCCGTTTCGTGTTTCTACTATCCACCTCGACTTTGTAATCAAACGAGAGTCGTTAGCATCTCCGGTTGAGAGTTGGTGTTGGTTAGGCAGCATGAGTGCTGCCATTTTATTCACAATGTCTAGGTGTCCAAGTATTTCAGCAGCATCACGTTACCCCCTATCCACTATTACAATATAATTTTCCTGGAACCATCTCATTATATTACCATCTAGTTCAAGTTAATTTTGCAAAATAGCAGCGTCATTATTTTCACTATCAGAGAAGTATGGCCCTTGAATGTCGATTATGTAGCCGTCAGGTGCTACTATTAAAATAGGTTTTAAGTGACGACCTTTGTGTCCAAAATAAATACGACTGTCGTAAAACTCTGAAATAGTCTACTCTTCTGAATTAAGCTGTAAGTACCATCAATGAAAGTGATTGCTTGAGGAATTTGTGGATCTGGATTATATAGATCATTAGCAAAATCCGTAACATGTCTCTCAATATAATTTTCTCTAGTAAAAACCAAAATTCATAAAATCTAACGGAGTAACGCTAGACTTACCCTGTCTACTTGATAGCCAAACATTACACGTACAAAATTATCAGAAAGTCCATGACGCATTTTGCACATCAAGAGATCTTTTTTACTCACATATCAATAATTTTCTTGGCGTACTCCATCGCAGTAGGTAAATAGTTCTCAAAACTGCTGTATATATATATATACATTCAAATTCAATATCACTTAAACTATTCTCGTCAGATTTTTCGCTATATGACGAACTCCTTGTAAAAATGACTGAAGAGTACATAGAGTCTGTTGATGTAACGCAATCCAATTAACAAAGGTTGTAAAATATATTCTTGTTCATCTAAATGATGTGCACATAATTTAACCTTTTCGGGAATATTGATATCTTTAAAAATTCCCTTCTACGCTTGACAGATAACCTAGGAAGATCTTCACCGCCGTTACATATCAAACACGTACTACTTCTAGTTTGCGTTAATACATTTATCCTTGAACAAGCAGGGTCTTTTTCAAAAGCAGATATTTGAATGCGGATTGACTGATTGCAATTGGTACATATTTTTGCACCATCATTTACATCAAGAGGAGGTCCAAACAATTCTTGTCTTCTACGAATAGCTATTTCACATTTCGCAGCATTCTCATCCCCATCTATTATAGTCATTGAACTTGGTTGAAATCGTCCATCACAAACAAAACAAGTTAGGAAATTTCTATTTCTATTTCTAAATTAAAATAGGTAGTCTGTTTTTATAAGTCTGCTGTATTGAACCAAACAATAAACTAACACCAATCACTCACAATTAGCAGGTGAGTATCAGAATCAACATTAACTAAATTTTTTTTTCCAAGGGTATCTTTCATTCAATCGTATGTAACACCGTGCGCTTCATATTTCCATTTTTTGTACGGGGTATTGGATTAAAGCTGGACACCGGCGATACATTGATTCGTTATAATACAGGGTGATTTATTAAAAGTGACGCCGGCTTTATTATCAGCTATAATAAAAGTTATCAAAAAAGTGTCCAATCAAATAATTATAACATATTTACCTTTAGACTCAATATATTAAAATTAAAAAAGGATACGGATTCCACATACAGGGTGGTTACAATTACAAGACAAATATAATTTGTTTATTATACTACAATACCCTGTACACTTATGCTGATTTGGAATTTTTGGGAATTATCTAAAACAAACACTTGAAGTTTAAAATTGTAATAATAATAGATGCTGGGATTGAAACTGTTAAATCAGCTGAAAGGCTTGGGAAAACAGAATTGGTAGAAAGGTAAATGTTTTACAAGATGGTGCAAATGCCCAAAATGCCTAATAATTCGTGTCTCACAGGGTATGTACCGGCGATGAAGATCTCCATTATCTGTCGAATATAGGGCTTATGTTTTAATTTTACAAGATGTAGCTATATTCCCGAAAGGGTTCAATCATGTGCACATGATTAAGATGGGCAAGAACCTTTTATTAGGTAATAATTATTTGATTACGTTACATTAACCGATCATGAGATGAGAAATCTTGTCATTCTTACAAATAGTAAGAAATCTGACGAGAAAATACCACGAGAGTAGTTTGAGTGATAATGAATTTGAATGAATACACATATAAATGCTTAATGAAGAAGAATATGCTCTGGATCGTTATTATTCTGTTAGCGGTAGTGTAAGAAGTTAGTTCACAGCCTGTATATATATATATATATATATATATATATATATATATATTGTTAGGATTGTTAGGAAATGTTTATAAAATAATTAAAATGATAATTCATTATTATTATTAAGTATTAAGTTATCGTGGTTCATGCTATTAGTACTGAAGTATCTCTATTGTCATAAGTATGTGACCAACAATACATCCATTTTGAATACACATAAAAATAATATGGAAATTTAAATTTATGAAAAAACATTGTATCCCAAGTGGATGAAATGGTATACAAGTTGGAACATCCTGTATGGTAAATCATATCAGGAGGAAACCCAACAGCGAGATGTCAAAAACAATGCGGGGCAAACAATGAAATATAAAAATTATGAACACAGAAAAATGTCAAATATGAATTTTATCCAAAGTTGTACATAGTATATAAGGTTCAGAATCAGATATTGTAAATAAAATCGTTAGAATAAGTTAGAATAACTAATAATCAGATGGAAAGGGGCAAGACATTTTAAAACTTGTGAAATAAACAAAATGTGTGTGTTGCCAAGAGAAAAACAACAAGCTGGGGAAATAAAAAATGGTGTGAAAAAACGGAGCCAGTTACGAATTTAGAGAAAATTATTATAAGAAAAACACACGAGAAAACAAGCAGAACTATCTTTGAATATTTTA
>JAFIRS010007652.1:0-23087 GCA_018342105.1 Gonioctena quinquepunctata | reverse complement strand
CTTTTGTTTTTTATGAGAAAGTTCAACGTCTGATTTTCGAAATGATTTTAAGTACATTGTTAAGGTAGGTCCATTCAAATTTTGTTTTTTCATTTTCGGTGTGAGGTTTATCGAATTTCAACTATTTGTTAGTATTCAGTAGACTGTAAAGTTGATTTTGTATATAATATGCAATCACAATAAATCACCTGACCCACTTTTTCTGGAATGTCAATGACTGGATCAAAGGAATGATAGTGTACTCAGTCATTGACATTGGGTGTCAAATGACTGGTACATTGGTAAATATTGAAAGGTGAATCCCAAAAGCACAAGAAGACATACACAAGCTCTCCTAGAAATATGGGCTCGAACAAATTTCTGGTTCCAGCTTTGACAGGGGTGTCAATTATTAGAATATAGAGTGTCAATTACTGGAACATCAATTTTCAGATTGGGCCAAGGAAGAAGTATAGTCAGGATCAGATAAATGCAGCTCTAGAAGCTGTAGCAAGAGGAATACCTGTAGCTACAGCTGCGAAAATTCACTCTGTTCCTAGAGTAACACTGATGTATAAATCGTCAGGTAGGCTACCTACGGTAGGCCACCAACTAAGAGGACCTTTTAGAGAAGTGGATCCTTTCACTGGCTAAGGTACACCACCCAGTCAATAAGGAGCAGCTACTGGACAGTGTGAGTCTGATAGTTCAGGAATCCAAAAGACCAAACCCATTTGCCAACTCTCGTCCTGGTCGAAAATGGTACTGATTCCTTCATGAAACGTCATCCAAATCTGAGTGAGAGGGTCGCCCAAAATTTAACGCCCGCTCGCGAATACGTTTCTGAACCGCAACTTCGACAATAGTTTCGAGAAATAAAGGAATATTTGATATCCAAAAACCTATTTGCGATAACAAACGATTCCACACGAGTTTTCAATTCTGATGAGAGCGCTTTTTTTCTTCAGCCAAAGGGCAACAAAGTGCTGACAAAAAAAGGTATTAAAAGTGTGTATAATGCAGGAACAAATGACGAAAAAGAGAATCTTACCGTTTTGGTAACTTCTAATGCGGCTGGAGAATTAGGTCCTCCTATGATTATTTTCAAATATGAGAGGATTCCGGGTCATATAGCCCTTAGTGTTGATAGAAGTTGGGGCATAGGACGGTCCGAAAGTGGTTGGATGTGTGGCTCCACATTCTATGAATATATATTTGAAGCCTAGCTCTTTCAAAATGTGTTTCGATTTTTATTGTAATTGTTTTTCTTTGTAAGAAGTTCATTTCCAATTACGGATTTGAATAAATGTTCTTTTTTTGCATGTCAATCATTGGTGTGTCAATAACTGGTACATAGAAAATATCTGGGTGTCAATAACTGGTGCATCAAACATATATTTTTGTTAAATTTTTACATATAAAAAATATGTTTTATTCAATGAATCTATTTTGGTATAGTGATTATCAAAGTACAAACTACAGGAGAAAAAATATAAACTGAATCTGAGGTCATAATTGTGACCCATGGAATTGTTTTAATGCAATTTATTTCCTAAAAGTGTCAATAACTGGTGCGTTTACCTTACTTCATTTTAAGGTTGTAAAAATGAGTCCAAGGAAAAATAGGAAAAATAAGATTGGCGATCTCGATTCAAATTCGGATCATGAGGGCATTTTACAAAAATTAACTTTAGGGAATACTGAGCTTTAGCAGACCGTTTCAAATTTAGCTGTCAATGTTGATAATATAGAAAGACGAACGAAGGTCGTGGATAACGAAGCACCCACCTCTATGCCGGGTCAGCAAAATATTCAACAAAATGTGTCATCTATGATACCCATAACTAATGATCGTAGATATATCAAAACAGGAGTGATTGGGGGTAGTAATTTAACATTTTATCCGAATTCAAAATGCATCCGATGATATTTTTGAATAAATTGAATAATATATTGAGGGAAACAGGAGTTCCCGATGAATGAAAAGGGCCCGCTTTAGCATGTCTCAGAGGCACGGCTGCAGATTGAGGTCGATTAAAGAGGATAGTTCACGACTTGGAAGATTTCGAAAAAGCTTTTAAAGATAGATTTTGGGGTGTGGAAAAACAGCGAGAACTTTTCTAGAGCTTTACTCATGGTAGGTTTGAATCTGGTAATAGATCGGATATTTTTAAATTTGGTGCGTCAATCTGTGTTTCTAGACGAGAAAATATCAGATGAAAATTGATATGTTTGATTTCTAAACATTTTCCCGCGGATGTTCAAAGAGGGATAATTACCAAAAGGTTTTTCCAAGTTTGAAGAGGTTGAAGAATTTCTTCTGAAAGTCGATCATACTTATAAATATGATTCACGGCAAGTTACGAGGAATAATGTTAATAATCCGCGCAGGGGATATTCGAATGCAGGACCGTCGGAGGATTCCAGTGCCCCGATCACTAGAAATCAAAATAATAATTCCAATCAAAATTCTTCGAATAATAATCAAAATTCTAACGTCTACTCCATAACTTCTTTCAATCGGGATACTAAAAATTTGTTAACCGATTCGACAGCGAAGCGGAAGAAAAGAAATGGGTCGCCAACCATGAAGATTCGTGTAGGAGAACAAGAAATGAAACATTGCTTGACAGTGGATCGGACGTCTGCGCTGTTTCAGAAAGATTTCATGGATTGTTTGAAGCGGGAGATGCAAACATACCAATTCTACCGGTGTCAACCTATCATAGCGGTTGCTGTGAGGGGTAGAACTCAGCGTGTTAAAATCAAATTTTATTACCAATCAATATTGCAGAGTTCGACATGGATGTCATCTGCTTGGTAGTTCCTAATTTAACTGTAATGTTTTATTGGGATCGAATTTTTTCAAAAAGCAAGGCATCATTGATTTTGACAAGTCAACCCTTATGTTTTCGTAGTGGAGAAATATGTCATAACATTGATATTGTTTTCAAGTTGAATTCCAACTACATATTAATTTGTGTAAAATGAGGTAGACAATGTTCATTCGAATGTCTGGATAAGAAAAAACAATGTGGTTAAACATGCAATACGGTAGTAGATTTGAGTCGGCAGAGAGTCAGGCTCGTACCGAAGATTCGAATAAACAAAAATTATTGAATATTTTAGTTCAAAACAGGAGGTTTTCTAGAATGTCCCGGCAAGTAAATTGTTACGTTCATGAAATGGATTTGAATGATGAGAATGTTTTAAGCACCATCCTATCCGATACCATTTATTTACACGAACGAAGTAGCAGCGCAGATTGCGGAAAAGTTATCTTGGGAAATAATAAAAAGGAAAAAACCGAGTATATTTCACCATTAGTGTGTGTGACAAAAAATAAACCATTCGAGTTTGTTTGACCGCACGGATGCTCAATGAAAGCTGAAAAGATTTGTCAATCCGCCGAACACGAACGATCTCATTAACGTTTAAAAGGGACAATTTCTTAGTACAATTGTTTTTACCGCCGCGTATTGCCAAATTCCTATAAGAAGCGATCATACCAAATATATTGGATTTTGTTTATGAAGGGAACGTACAATTCGCGCGCTTACCATTTGGGCTTGAGTACGGGCCCTGGCAAGTTCAACGAGATATTTAAATACGGTATTAGGGGAGGAATTCAAGGAATTCACGTCGGTATATTCGATGATTTGTTAGTCCATTCGGACACGGTAGAGGTCATTTGATCCATCTGGATAAAATATTCGATACACTCGTCGAGGAGTTGACGGTGAAATGGGAAAATCACAATTTCTACGTCACGAGGTATCATTTCTAGGTCATATCATTTCAGCCGATGGAGTATCGATAGATCAAGAATTGAATGTATTAATAAGTTTCCAACCCGCGTAACTAGGAGCTGAGAGGGTTTTAGGGTTTTAAATTATGAACAGAGGGTTTGCAAAAACTATGCGGATCTAACGTTACCATTTTTGAAGCCTATTGAAAAGGGTCAAAAGTGGAAGTGGGGACCAGAAGAGGAGGAGGCGATGCGGCTATCAAGGATGCGTATTTAAAAAAGGTTTTAATAGTTCATCCTGATTTGAATCTTTACTTTTATATTCAGTGTGATAGTTCGGATTATGCACTGAGGGTAGTTTATATCAGTTGAGTAATGAGGGGAACGACAGGTGGTAGCTTATACCAGTTCTACTTTTCAAGGAGTCAATTGACCATACAACTAGAAAAAAAAGCCTGAGCTGTCGTTCATTGTTGGAGACAGTGGCGTAACTGATTTTGGGTAGCGATTTGGGATTTTATGATCATAGTCTCTTAGTTTTTGTTGACGTGAAATTACATTCAGCCAGGCGGATTATGTTTATTCAAGAATTGATTTTCGTATAGAACATTGCAAGGGTTCGGAAAATACAATAGCCGACGTGTTATCTAGATTTCCATTGAGGAAAACTTCATTCGCGAAACCGGAAGTAGGGAATAATGTAAATATTGCCCTTATGAAACTATCAAATGATTTTTCAATGTTGAAATTACATTTCAAGGTTCTTAGAACAGATCAGATGAATGATGAGTGGATTCGGAATAAAATAGAATTTATCGAAAATTGCCAAGAGGGCGTGGAAATTACGAATGAAAAAGACCGGAATATTTTACGATGGTTTGTAGTTCATGAAGGAATTCTGTTCAAACGAGGGGACGTTCGTTGTCCGGGTTTCAAATTGTGTGTTCCGCAAAATCAAAGACGGGATATAATTTTAGCGCATCATAAAGCTTTAGGTCATTTTGGAAAAACGAAAACTTATCTCCATATGCGTAATATGTTTTACTGGCCAAAAATATTGAAACATGTGGGGCAGATCGTGGCTGCTTGCGATTTGTGTCAAAAAGCTAAATGCTCACCTAAAAGTAGGGGTTTATTGAACCCCATTATAACGAAAAAACCAGGTGTCTGTTTGGACATGATTGGACCATTGCCTCAAGGAAGAGGGGGTGTTACACAAATTTTGGTCATTGTTGATGCGTTTCCGAAGTTCGTTAAATTATATGCTTTACTACGGGCCACGTCCAAAGCCATATTCAATAAAATTGTAAAGGATTACATACCGAATGTTCAAAAACCAGAGTGTATACTAAGCGATAATGCTACACAGTTCACGAGTGAGTTGTGGAAAACAACACTAGGGGAGCTTGGAATCAGAATTGAGCATATTTCGGTGTATTTCCCTTCTGGCACTATCACTGAACGGTATAATAAGGAAATCGGGAGACTTCTTCGGTTATTGTAATGAAAAACATACGAAGTGGCCAACTATGTTAGAGTTCGTAGAGGGCTGTTTAAATAATATTATTAATTTGACCACGGGGTTTACTCCGTCCTATGTACAAACCGGGGGGGGTCAGCCCAATCCGATAGATAAATATTTGAAATATCCGGAAGTAATCGAGAGAAATCTACCACTCGAGAGTGTGTGGGAATTAGCCTGCACTAACTTGAAATCGAAAGCTAAACTGCGTGCCGACAAGGCGAATAAAAGAATAAAACCGGTAGAATTTGAAATCGGTACCCAGATACTCGTGAGAACCCATTATCAATCTTCAGCCGAAGAAAGAACTATAAAGAAATTCTTTCTATTATATAAGGGTCCTTTTTACATTTTACGGAGAGCCGGCCCCAACTCTTATGTTGTCGGTGATGGGAAGGGTGTCGAGTTATCTACCGAAAAAATTATTAATTCGAAGGCTTATAAGGTCCTGCTGAACGGTTTGAATCCGTCAGTCTAGTAATTTTTCATAAACCATATGAAGCGAATTAATTTGAATTTTTCAATTTCTTCAGTAGCAATGAAATTGGTTCAATTTCATAATGCGAGAGTCCATGCGAGTTTTTCACTGAATCATATTCACCTCTCTCGAACGAGTGCAACATTTCGGCAAGCATCCTCATTATCATACTAGAAACATATATAAATTCCAGCACAATCCATCGCTATGGAATATCATAAAATGAGCTATGAAAACGTGTATGAGGAAGTCTGATATTTCACTATAATGTTTGTCTAGCCGAACTTGATGCTTGTATCATAAAATCAGACTCACCTCTTTGATCACAGTCATGAATCTTGGAACGTGGAACAAAATCGGAAATAACCACCTCGAATGCAGAAGCGAGGCATCTAGTTCACTATTTCATGTGGTGGCTCCGGGTTAATGAACCCATAACATTCAAGCAAAATAGTGGGAGCCAGGATATATGATCCCAGGAATAACTCAAGGCGCTGGTTAATAATGAAATTTTGTGGTGATGGGTTACGTTTTATTTCTCCTGTTCGTGTTATGAACTGCATGTCATCAGATTTTTATTTTCTTTATACCGCTGATGAAATGCATGTCTCCGGCAAAGAAATATCATTCATGATATAATGTCGGACTAGATCTAAAATCACGTGCGAGCGTTCGATTTCATAATATCAACATGGTTTTGTGGAATGTCGTAGTAGTGCATCAAATCTTTGTATTTTCACGCAGTGAATTTCTGAATCTATCGACCGGAGGCAGGTAGATATAGTGTAACAGACTCCAGAAAAGCTTTTGATTAGATGCCACATGGGCGATAACTGAAAAAACTCTGTGCTTTCGGCATTTCGAACAGTTTACGATCTCTTCTGAAATCATATCAGAATGAGAGATAATTTATTGTGGAATATGAAGAAACCAGATCTTCTATTTTTATTGCAATTTCTGGGGTACAACAAGGTTTTAATTTGGGCCCCCTATTATCCTTACACCTCATCAACGACATTTCTGATGTTTGGAACTCAAGAAAACTACTTTTTGCCGATGATATGAGAATTTTCAGCCAGACCGTAAACCACTCGGACTGTGCACTGTTACAAAATGACCTCAATAGGCTACATAACTGGTGTTTAGAAAATTAATTATATTTAAATATAACTTGTAACGAATTTTTCGTTACTTCCTTATACATAATCAATTTCTCATAACTATTCCGGTTATCTTACGTTGGAACGGGTCATTAGTCACGGCCGATCGTGAACTATGGGACAGCGCCATCATCATGAGTTCGTATTCTGTCAAGTTGGACGAGTTTTGTTATCGTGACAGTTGTATTCATGTCGTCAAGCTGTGTTTTTTCCGAGTGTTTTTCAATAGATAAAAACCAAGAACAGTTTGTGAAAAAACCCAGGTAGAATTGGTGATTTGTTCGAACCGAAGGAATAATCGATCTCTTTCTTGATTTGAACGTCGAGATAGGCAGATGGACTGAGTAAATTGATTTTGGTACGTACGATCTATGAGTTGAATAAGTTTCACTGCTGGAGTTTAATTGAGTAATATTATTCTCTTTATCTTTCAATTAATGTTGTAGCTGATTAGCATTTTCTTCTTTTTCCTTAGGCTTGTAATATTAGAATTCTTGGTTATACCGCATGGTAATTTTTGAAGGTTAAATATAGATATTTCGGCCATTTTGACAAATCATTCATACTACACATTGTGGCTAACGTAACATCTGTTCGAATATTGGGAACTGATTTTTTTCATTGGAAATCAGTTCTACGCTTTTTCATTTTTTTTAGGTACCAGTTAATTGGTAATCTCGAATGGACTAGAGCTTACTCCCTCATACTACCAGTGGATTGTTCCAAGGATTCTGATTGAGCTTGAAGGCCCTATTCGATTGTTCTGGGACAAAATTGACTAATAGGACGGCTCTCTGGTAAGCAATTTTCTTTATTTCATAACTATATGTTTATGAGGTAATTTTCTTTTCTCTTGAGAAAGAATTGCTTACAGAGAGTTGTACCTCTGGCTAACGGTCTCAGAACACTCGATTCGATTCAATATATGCCTCAAGCGTAAAGTTGATTTCCGTTTAATAAATTTCTTATATCTATTACTCCATTTAATTCCCAGTGTAGCTTATTTGATTTTTTTATCGTTGCAGAGTCAATTCACTTCAGTTACTACCTTGTCGCCAAGAGCAGGGAGATTCATTCTAATTTTTGAAATTACCTGTTTATCGATTTGAAAGGGAATGCCGCCTATTTCAAAATTATCTTTATCTAAGAGAGTTGTGCCCACTGAATGACGTGAGGTCTCCCTCTTCAGTTTATCTTTAAAATTCTTCAATCAAAAGAATTATTTAACATTATCTTTATCTAAGAGAGTCGTCCCACTGAAAGACGTGTGGTCTCCCTCTTCGGTTTATCTTTGGAAATTCTTCAATAAAAGAATTATTTCACTTTATCTTTAGCTAAGAGAGTCGTGCTCACTGAAAGACGTATGTCTCTCTCTTCTTATCTTGGCTGAAGAGTATACTTTTACTCTGATTATTATCTTGGTTCAGAAACCCTATATTTTTTGTAGCTTACTAGAGTATTTTGGTTATAACGCTATATTTTCCTTTGGCATTTGCTTTCAAATAATATTTTTTTTTTTTTGCTTTAAAATACTATATTTTTTTTCTGTAAAATTTCAAGGAAATTTTTATATTTCTTTGGAATACCTTTCCTTATTGAATTTTTTACCCTTCTGGTACATAGAATCACCTTATCAAAACTTACCTGTTTCAAAATTTAACTGAATTTGAACATCACGTGTTGGGTGAGGTTTGTTTTGTTTGGTTTTAAATTTTGTTCATTTTAATATTTTTTAAATTATTAAAATTAACTTGTAAATTTAACTCCAGAATACAGATTGAATTCTATTTATTATCTTTGTTCTTTCACTGTAACTTTCAGTCTTTTATATAGACTGAGATTTTATGTATGCTATTATTTGCATCTATCTTTTGACTCTTGATTAAAATTTGAAACATAAAACTTGAGGTTCAAAGGATATCCTCGTTCTCCCTTTTTGTACATATTTTGATTCCTATCATCTTCTTCGCATGATATATACCACGGAGGGAACCCATCTACGGAGACAAGGACTAGTAGCCTGGGAGGTCTTACAGCATCAATATCAGCACTGGTCCGTGAAGATCAACTAAATTCACGCCGATAAGGGGTCTGAAATCAACTATCAAAACCACCCAAGACCATCTTCATCGTAACCAGCTGAAACCAAGTTCCTCCTAGAACCGCTGAGACCAGCTTCAAGAAACTAGCCTTCATCTATCTCGCTCAAGATCTCCGAAGGTATATTCGTGACCAACAACTGGAGGAATCATAGGTGTGAATGTTCGAATTTTGATCAGAGTCAAAATTACTGGTTTCTTTTTATGTAATTTTTCCATTCTTTTGAGAGAAGTTCAATACTCTTCTAGTATTTGTTAATTTTTTTATCTTGTTCAAAATTCCAATTGGAATAAATTTGTTAAGTTGATTTATTGCATATTTATTTGCCTTCCCATTTATTTAATTTTATTTATCTTTGACTTTTGTCTTTAGCAAGTCTGGCGCCCAACTCTTGAACTAGTCAAGTTAATTAATGTATAATTTTTTTAGTGGACAAATTTGATTAACTAGGAAAAGTCATTAATTGAACCTTACTCACGGCCTAACCGTATCCATCTGAGCAGCCTATCGGCAAAGTGATTTCACCTTTTTAAATTTGAATCATATAATTTAAAATCTGGGGTTCAAAGTAAGGGGTGTTGCACAATTGACGCGCAAACGTGGGGCTCGAAAAACTTGACTGTTCTTTTTTCTCTTTTTCGTATCTTGTCCTAGCTTGGTGGAAGACATAATAAATTTTTTTTGTTGAAAGAACATTTACAAATCTGATCCAAAAGAACTTGGTATATATTTATTCATATTTATATATTATCTATCTATGATATTTTGTGATTCTTACTGTCTATATTGTTATTGAGTTGCCTATATCTTATTGAATTGCCTATATCGTACCGTATTGCCTATATATTGTACGTTATCTTTACTATCGTATCGCTTACTATTTTTGAGTATTCCATAAGTACCAGCTTTATCTATTATCGTTGAATTATAAATTGAGCAGATTTCCAAGTCCAACATGAATTCTAATCACTTGAAAACAAATGAATTGACTTATGAGCTGAAAATTCGTGGAATAGAACCTACCGGTGATGTAGATGCTAAACGAAAAATTTTAAGAGGACTTTTAAGTCAGGAAAATGCAAATCGTAGTTTTCGTGCAAGTTTTACAAATCCATATGAACATGCAGTGGATGATCTTGAATTGAGAGCAAGTATCGCTGATTTGAAACAAGTTATATCTAGTTTTGGTGGATCTAAGGAAGATCCTACGTTTAACCGAATTTCAAGTCGATTAGCTCATTTGTCGAATCGTTTGTCCAGACTTTCTGTTGATGATCAAGATGAAGAAATTGCTAGAAAAGAAATTCAGTATCTGGTGTTGGAGTTGGAAGCTGATTTTGATTTGAAAGTTTCTCCAAGTACTTCGACTCCTACTCAATCTTGCCCTCCTGTGGCTGCTAATGTTTTTTCGAATAATCGATCGGTTGCTCCATATAAAAAGGGAATATCTCTTTCACGGGTTCAAATCAGAAAGAATCAGTTAATTCATTTTGGAAAAGTTGAATTATTGCGAGAAGCACGAGGTGTTTCAAAACCGAACTTTCATTCGGCTTGTGATTTGTTTAAAGGTTCTGCCTGGACATGGTTTGTCAATAATAAAATAATTTCCATAATTTGGGATGGGATTGTTTTTTCACTGAAAAAGAGTTTCCTTCCTTATTTTTTTGTAGAAGTCTTTGAACGTGAAATTAATTTCAGGAACTCAAGGTTCTACTGGTAGGGTAGCTTTTATTTATTTCTTCTATGGCAGGTCTTTTTAATCGTTTATCTTACAAACCAGATGAAGAAACTAGAGTTCGCAAAGTTCGTAGAAATTTGTTACCTTTTCATTTCGTCCTTGGCTTTACAAGATCCAAAACTGTCACTGAACTTTCTGATTTGTGCAAAGATTGGAAGAATCTCGTTTATGGGCTGATCGTTATAAAGCACCCCTAGTCGTGGTACTGGTTTATTAGAACCTGATTTGAGTAGTCCCTATAGTGGAGCAGGTACTTCGTTTTCTTGCTCGTCCCCTCCCGTGAATTTTAGGAAGAATCTTCCTGGTTCAAATATCTCTGCCTTATCGAACACTCGATGTTGGAATTGTGACTTGGCTGGTCATACTTATCGTGAATGTAGAAAACCCAGGTCCATATTTTGGACTGTCGTTCAAAAAACGGGAACCAAGGTGGCGAAAACCTGGACGTCGTCACCAGTCAGTTTACTGAAGGTCCAGAAAACCAACCAGCCAAATCCCAATCCAAAAAATATCGAAAAAAGCAAAGCAAACAGGAACATTAAAACTTCTGCCTCGGAATGGCAAAATTGGTTATGTACCGTTAAAAATTTCTTATCTCCTGTAAATATAAATCCTATTTTCATTAGAAAAATTAATGATAATCGTCCCTATCTTAATGTCGAATTTTTTGGTCAGAAAATTCTTGCCCTTGCTGACACTGGCAGTAATTCTTGTATTTTGGGTTCTGCAGGGTTAAGTCTACTGCAAAATTTAATCTCCCTATTAAATATGAATCTATGGCCCATGTCACTACCGCTGATGGTAAGCCTCAGGATTTTTTTGGGTTATATTTTGGCTCCTATTTCTCTAAATGGTGTTACTAAGGATTTGAAAATTCTTATTGTTCCTTCCGTAACTCATAGTCTTATCTTGGGCATGGATTTTTTCCATCTCTTCCGTATTCAAGCCGACTTCAGTAATTTATCGTATCTATCAGATCAATATCTGTACCGTTAATACCATCCTGCCATTTCTGAACTTACGTGTTCCCAGAAAACTGAACTTCAGAAGTCACTGACCTTTTTCAAAGTCTATAGCTCCTACTGATAAACTCGGTCTCACTCAATTGTTGATACACCTTATAGATACTGGTGATGCAAGCCCATTGTTCAACGGCAATATCCTTTGTCCCCTACCATGCAAGAGCATTTGAACAAGGAAATTGATGAGATGTTGAAGCTCAAGGTCATTCAACCTTCCCAATCTCCCTGGTGTAGCCCACTATGGTTGGTTCCGAAACGTTCTGGAGATTTCCGGGTTTGTTTTGATGGTCGGAAGCTTAATGCAGTCACAGTCAATGATGCATATCCTATGCCTCTGATCGATAGTATCTTAAACAAATAACGGGATGCTAGGTATCTTACCTCCATTGATTTGACTAAGGCTTTCTTTCAAATTCCTTTAGAGGAGTCGTCTAGACCCAAGACCGCAGTGTATGGTAGAGGTCTCTTTGAGTTCACTGTCTCTCCCTTTGGTTTGAGCAATAGTCCGAAACTTATGGCACGTTTGATGGATATCGTTATTGGACCATCTTTGGCTCCATTTTGTTTCGTTTATGTTGATGACATCATCGTGGCCACTCCTAGTTTTGACCTTCACGTCAAAACCTTGAAGGAGGTGTTTCGGCGACTTAAACATGCTAACCTCACGGTTAATTTGGATAAGTGTGAATTTTGTAGACCCTCTCTTGTTTACCTAGGTTTTGTTGTAGACCAACAAGGCTTAAGGACAGATCCCGAGAAAGTTTCTGCTATCGTTAACTACCCACTCCCAAAATACCACTGAAATCAAAGGTTGATAGGTCTCGTCAGTTGGTATCGTCGATTTATTAAAGATTTTTCTTCTATTTGTTCACCCATATCTGATCTTCTTCATGGTCGAAAGAAGGTCAACCCATAACTTGGACTCCAGAGCGGAGGAAGCATTTTCAGAAATTAAATCTCGTCTTACTTCAGCTCCTGTGTTAGCTAGTCCTGATTTCTGAAAGCCTTTTGTGATTCAGTGCGATGCCTCAGATACGGGCGTAGGTGCTATTTTGTACCAAGAATGTGACGGTGTCGAACATCCTGTAGCTTATGCAAGTAAGACTCTTACTACTTGTCAACGTAAATACACAGTTACTGAGAAGGAGCTGTTAGCTGTCATTTTTGGTATAGAAAATTTCCGAAGCTATATCGAAGGAACCAAGTTCACGATTGAAACTGACCATGCCTTCCTTATCTAGCCCTTCTGGACGTTTGACTAGATGGGCCGTGAAACTTTCTCAGTTTGACTTTACTATTAAGCATCGGAAGGTTCCTTAAATGCAGTGGCAGATGCCTTGTCTCGTTCGGTTGCTGAAATTTCTGTTATCGATGTTCTACTTTTCAGCCGGATGCATGGTATGCTTCATGATCAGAAAATCCAAAAAAAATCCGGAAGCTTATTCCTCATTCCGTGTCGAAAAAGGTAGTATCTACAAACATATCTTTTACCACAATCTAGTTAGTAATCTAACTGATTGGAAAATAGTTGTATCTTCTGCCAATCGGCAAGAAATTTTTAAGTTTTATCATGATAACGAAACTGCTGCCCATTTAGGGATATCAAAACCCTTTCTCGTATCTTAGAATTATATTACTGGCCAAAAATTCGCAAAGATGTCTATAGGTATGTTACGAAATGTCCTGTTTGTGCTGCTTGTAAAAGTTCGAATTTACCTCAAGCGGGTCATATGGGATCTTACAAAAATTTTCTTTTTCAATGTGTTTCGGCAGATTTGTTTAGGTCCTTGTCCTAGGTCCAAAAATGGTAACCAATATGTTTTGGTTGTCGTAGACTGGTTTACCAAATATGTCTTAGTTCATCCAATGTTTAAAGCTATCTCAAATAATATCGTAAAATTCATTGAAAATAATGTATTTCTTATCTATGGTGTGCCTCAAATTTTTTTATTGTGGACAATGGAAGCCAATTTGTTAGCAAAGAATTTAAAAAGTTAATGACAGGGTTATCGAGTTCAAAGATTTGGTATAATGCAAATATCACCCTCAAGTTAATTTTTGAAAGAGCTAATGGTGATAGTCACATCCATTCGCTGTTATATTCATGATAATCATAAAACATTAGGATTCCTCTATCTTCAAAGTTGCTCAAGCCATCAGATTAGCAAAACATGAGGTTACTGAATATTCTCCAGCTTTTTCAAATTTTGCTAGAAACATTCCTGTTACAGGAGATTTTTATGGAAAAATTTCAGAGAATGAAAATAACATTCTTACTATCACTGATAAATCACAGCGAATCGATGATATTCAAGAACTTCCAAACTTGTTTGTTGATGTTCGTAAAAAGTAACATCAAGCTTATATTCGGAATGCTCGTCACTATAACTTGAGAAAACGAGAGCTGAAATTTCATGTCGGTGACAGACTTTGGAAGAAAAACGTAACTCTTTCTTCAGCTCCAATAACTATTCCGCAAAATTGGCTCCCAAATTTATACCTTGCATTGTTTCTAAGGTTATCTCTAACTTGGTTTATGAGCTTAAAGACATGGATGGCAAAGACTTAGGACGTTGGCATGTTAAGGATCTCAAATCCGCTTTTGTTGATAACGATTCAAATTTATCTGATGAAGAATATTTTAGTGCTGGGTCCGAGAGTTCAGGCGACTAAATATTTTTCTCGTAACTTCTCGTGAGAGGGCATACTCCTTCTTTATCTTTTCTTTTTCTTATCTTATCTATTCTTAGGGCTCTGTGAGAGGGGCCTGAGAATTCTCTCACCATGGCATATACCAGATGTTGAGTAAAAGTCTCAAAGAATACATTCCAACTTGTGATTTCTATTCTTAGGGCTCTGTGAGAGGGGCCTAAGACTGCTCTCACCATGGCATTCACCAGATGTTGAGTAAAAGTCTCAAAACTGGCTACTAACAAGGAAATATTTCAACTTTTTATTTCTATTCATAGGGCTCTGTGAGAGGGGCCTAAGACTGCTCTCACCATGGCATTTACCAGATGTTGAGTAAAAGTCTCAAAACTGGCCACTGACAAGACACATTCCAACTTAGACTTCTATTCTTAGGGCTCTGTGAGAGGGGCTTAAGAATTTTTCTATATCTTTTCGGTTTAGTACTCGTTTAATATTTAGTTGAGTATCCTTTGGTTATTTGAGAGATATATCTATATACCTTATTACCTTGCATTTTTCCTAATATTTGCAGTAACTTATCATTCAGTTGTCAAAGTCAACTTTTGAGGAAACGGTGTATATGTTGATGTAGAACGTAGCAAAAAGGGTCGACTAAGGTTGTACTTTGAGGAAGTGTTTATCTTTTGGTAATTCCTGATGGAAACTCTGTACTTCCAAAAAGGAACCTTGTCAACACCTTATGTGAGAGATTGATTTTGAATCATTTTGCTGTTTTTTTGTAGTTTTTTCAATTTGAATTTATACAAAATTACTTTGTCTTTCATGAAATCTGGTTACAGACTGCATCAATGTATTTCACTTGTCATTTCCTTTTCGTCTCTTATCTTCCCGTGGCTTTATTAGAAAATCGGATCTCAAACTGGAAATGATGTATTTCATTTCGTTTGAGATAGTCTAATAATGTCTTATCGTATCGTTGCCGTATTAGACAATTGGATCTCTGACTGGAGATGATGTATTTCATTTCGTTGAGATTGTCTAATAATTCTTTCGTATCGTTGCCGTATTAGACAATTGGATCTCTGACTGGAGATGATGTATTTCATTTCGTTGGAGATTGTCTAATAATATCGTTTCGTATCGTTGCCGTATTAGACAGTTGGATCTTTGACTGGAGATGTTGTATTTCACTTCGTTTCAGATTGTTTAATAATTTTCCAGTGGAACATAAAATTTCTTGATAATACCTTCTTTTCAGGTAATAAGTTTTGATGTTTCACAATTTTGGCAACATATCGTGGTTACTGTAATATCGAGCTAGGGTGCAAATTCCCATTCGTTGGTTGAGTTTGAATCTCTCATATGATCTTATCTTATTTATCTTATCTTATCTTATTTATCTTATCTTATTTATCTTATCTTATTTATCTTATCTTATCTTATCTTATCTTATTTATCTTATCTTATTTATCTTATCTTTTCTATTATCTGTTTATCTTATTTCTTTATCTTATCTGTCTGTTTTCCTTGGCTAATTTATAGTTAAATTAGCGCAAATTCAAAATTTTTAAGGGACTCGCTTTTGTTAGGTGCGTGCATAGTTCGGTCTGGCTGTTGAATTTTTTTTTTTTTGACAGGATCTTTCGAAGGGAAGGTATTGGGGGTTGTATTTGGTTAGTCAGGTGCGTGCATAGTTGGTTGTGGTTGTGATCATGACTTTAGGTCTTAAAGGTGACGGCTGGATGCAACTACTGTCCGACCTCATCTCGACTGGTCTGCTTAGTCTAAATACTTGCTCGTAGTGGCAAAAACGGGAACATTCCCGTCCCTTTTTGGTATTTTGTATCGTGAACCATAAGTTCATTTTTAGTTTGGTGACGCTGTAGTTACTTCAGTTGTAGGTGACAGCTGGTAAAACCAAAATTGGTTATGTTTCATATTGGAATTATTTTGTTTCACCAGGTTTGTGCTGAATGGGGCCTTCCTTGTCCTGATTCGGTGGGATCGGAGGTTGTTTCAAGTAATCTGGGGACGAGTGGTTATGAGTGTTCCTCAACGGCGCAGCACCTAATACCTTGCAGCGACGAGGACACTTTGGCTGGATTGTTTGGGAGGACTCCGGTTACACCGTTTCTGGGCCTGATGTTGTCATTCATCGCAATCATTTTTCCCTTCGTTCATTTAGTCTGTGGTGTAAACAGAGAACTGAAGTTTTAGCTTGGTAAATGCTACTATTTACTCATTTGAATTTTTCAAGTATCTTTTTCCTTCACTCATTTAGTTTGCAGGAGTGCAACGAGTTGAAGCTTTAGCTTTGTAAATGCTATAATTTAGAAATATTTTGTTTGATTTGTATATTTTCAACCTTTCGCCTGTCAGTATACAGGGCTGTTGAAAGTTAGGGTTGGGTTTTAAACTCATTTGATAGCATGCCTATTTAATTTTTTTGTGTGTCTGGGAATTTATAGTGTTTCCGAATTTTTTTATAGTACTTTCAGCTTACTTTCAATATCTGGTCTCAGTTGCAAAAGGATAAAATTTGTAAACTTCTAGGTTTCAAATTTTACACCGGGTTGTGGTGGTGTGTAACGAATTTTCTGTTACTTCCTTATACATAATCAATTTCTCATAACTATTCGGTTATCTTACGTGGAACGGGTCATTAGTCACGGCCGATCGTGAACTATGGGACAGCGCCATCATCATGAGTTCGTATTCTGTCAAGTTGGACGAGTTTTGTTATCGTGACAGTTGTATTCATGTCGTCCAAGCTGTGTTTTTTCCAAGTGTTTTCAATAGATAAAACCATGAACAGTTTGTGAAAACCCAGGTAGAATTGGTGATTTGTTCGAACCGAAGGAATAATCGATCTCTTTCTTGATTTGAACGTCGAGATAGGCAGATGGACTGAGTAAATTGATTTTGGTACTACGATCTATAAGTTGAAAAGTTTCACTGCTGGAGTTTAATTGAGTAATATTATCTCTTTATCTTTCAATTAATGTTGTAGCTGATTAGCATTTTCTTCTTTTCCTTAGGCTTGTAATATTAGAATTCTTGGTTATACCGCATGGTAATTTTGAAGGTTAAATATAGATATTTCGGCCATTTTGACAAATCATTCATACTACAGATTGTGGCTAACGTAACATCTGTTCGAATATTGGGAACTGTTTTTTTTCATTGGAAATCAGTTCTACGCTTTTCATTTTTTAGGTACCAGTTAATTGGTAATCTCGAATGGACTAGAGCTTACTCCCCTCATACTACCAGTGGATTGTTCCAAGGATTCTGATTGAAGGAAGGCCCTATTCGATTGTTCTGGACAAATTGACTAATAGGACGGCTCTCTGGTAAGCAATTTTCTTTATTTCATAACTATATGTTTATGAGAGTAATTTTCTTTTCTCTTGAGAAAGAATTGCTTTCAGAGAGAGTTGTACCTCTGGCCTAACGGTCTCAGAACACTCGATTCGATTCAATATATGCCTCAAGCGTAAAGTTGATTTCCGTTTAATAAATTTCTTATATCTATTACTCCATTTAATTCCCAGTGTAGCTTATTTGTATTTTGATCGTTGCAGAGTCAATTCACTTCAGTTACTACCTTGTCGCCAAGAGCAGGGAGATTCATTCTAATTTTTGAGAATTACCTGTTTATCGATTTGAAAAGGGAATTGCCGCCCTATTTCAAAATTATCTTTATCTAAGAGAGTTGTGTCCACTGAAAGACGTGAGGTCTCCCTCTTCAGTTTATCTTTAAAAATTCTTCAATCAAAAGAATTATTTAACATTATCTTTATCTAAGAGAGTCGTGCCCACTGAAAGACGTGTGGTCTCCCTATTCGGTTTATCTTTGGAAATTCTTCAATAAAAAGAATTATTTCACTTTATCTTTAGCTAAGAGAGTCGTGCTCACTGAAAGACGTGTGTCTCTCTCTTCTTATCTTGGCTGAAGAGTATACTTTTACTCTGATTATTATCTTGGTTCAGAAACCCTATATTTTTTGTAGTTTACTACAGTATTTTGGTTATAACGCTATATTTTCCTTTGGCATTTGCTTTCAAATAATATATTTTTGTACTGGCAACCTTAAAATATTTTGCTTTAAAATAGTAGATTTTTTCTCTGGCAATTGTTTCAAATAATATATTTCTTTGGAATACCTTTCCTTATTGAATTTTTTACCCTTCTGAGATACAGAATCACCTTATCAAAACTTACCTGTTTCAAAATTTAACTGAATTTGAACATCACGTTTTGGGTGAGGTTTGTTTGTTTGGTTTTAAATTTTGTTCATTTTAATATTTTTTAAATTATTAAAATTAACTTGTAAATTTAACTCAGAATAGCAGATTGAATTGCTATTTATTATCTTTGTTCTTTCACTGTAACTTCCAGTCTTTTATATAGACTGAGATTTTTATTGTATGCTATTATTTGCATCTATCTTTGACTCTTGATTAAAATTTGAAACATAAACTTGAGGTTCAAAGGATATCCTTCGTTCTCCCCTTTTGTACATATTTTGATTCCTATCATCTTCTTCGCATGTATATACCACGGAGGAACCCATCTACGGAGACGGAAGGACTAGTAGCCTGGGAGGTCTTACAGCACATCAATATCAGCACTGGTCCGTGAAGATCAACTAAATTCACGCCGATAAGGGGGTCTGAAATCAACTATCGAACCACCCAAGACCATCTTCATCGTAACCGCTGAAACCAAGTTCCTCCTAGAACCGCTGAGACCAGCTTCAAGAAACTAGCCTTCATCTATCTCGCTCAAGATCTCCGAAGGTATATTCGTGACCAACAACTGGAGGAATCATAGGTGTAAATGTTCGAATTTTGATCAGATTCAAAATTACTGGTTTCTTTTTATGTAATTTTTCCATTCTTTTAAGAGAAGTTCAATACTCTTCTAGTATTTGTTAATTTTTTTATCTTGTTCAAAATTCCGATTGGAATAAATTTGTTAAGTTGATTTATTGCATATTTATTTGCCTTCCCATACAAGCTAGGTAACATATATTCAATTTTATTTATCTTTGACTTTTGTCTTTAGCAAGTCTGGCGCCCAACTCTTGAACTAGTCAAGTTAATTAATGTATGATTTTTTTAGTGGACAAATTTGATTAACTAGGAAAAGTCATTAATTGAACCTTACTCACGGCCTAACCGTATCCATCTGAGCAGCCAATCGGCAAAGTGAATTCACCTTTTTAAATTTGAATCATATAATTTAAAATCTGGGGTTCAGAAGTAAGGGGTGTTGCAAACTAAATATAAGATAACGACATTTTCAAGAAAACCACTTCTCACTACATTCAACTATCATGTGAATCGAATCGAAAGATGGGAGTCCTATCCGACCAAAAACTAACGTTCACGTCACATATTGAAAATATTGTATCACGTGCCATGAAAGTCTTTCCTTTTGTTATTTGTAATACGTAATTGTAAAAAACATTCTTTGTGTGAGGCAATCTGTTCAATATATTTTTCTCAAGTGAGGATTAAACATGATTTTTGCAGTTCGCTTGGAATCCTTGTCAAGCAAAATACATGAATTATATCGAATATGTACAAAATAAATTCCTGGGGTTCTTATTTTTTTTAAATGGTTGTTTCATTCCGGAAGAACCCAAAGCAATGACTCTCTTCTGAGCGAGTTCAACTTCGTATTGCTTTAAAAACATCGCAAAATCATCGACTTGATTTCCATATACAAAATATTTCATAATTACATCGATTCATCCACGTTGCTATCTTCAGTGTGTTCATACATTCCCAGTATAACTTCCAGGTCACAAATCACATTTCACATTGAAGTTTCCAATTCCATCCATAATTTTAACTGTCCATGGAAAACTATGTGTAGGAACCACAATAATTTAACAAACATTGATATACTTTTTCTATCGATTTCACAGTTCAAACGGTCAATATACAGTGCTAGTCAAAAGTCCGCTCCCCCCCTCGTATCTTTTGAACGGGTATACTTATAATAATGAAATTTGGAGGGTGGAAATAAACGGATGTAGGCTTCTCAACTGGTCATAACAGGTGACGCAATAGTCATAAATGACGTCACAAGGCCACTGTGACCAATAATTTTAAATGGGACCCTATGGCAAGTGACAGCTCGTTTGAAAGGTATTGAAAATACCTATTCAGTCATACCAATTTTGTTTGGGTTTCGGCTGATTTTGATTGATAAATTGAAGAAATACGAAAATTATAGTTTCGCATTTAATTAATAAGGATTTAAGAACCAGTTCTTATAATAAGTGTTCAAAATGTGCTCCATCTACTTCCTGGCAGTAATGCATCCCATTGCTAAACTCTTGTCGTACTCGTCCCAGTGTGTCAGCGGAAATTGCCCTACATTCTTCAACAATTCGTTGTTTCAGAATGGCAATACTGTCAGGTGCTGTAGCGTAAACCTTAGATTTCAAGTACCCCCATAGAAAAAATCTAATGGTGTAAGATCCGGTGACCGAGCTGGCCATTCGATCGAACCTCGTCGTCCAATCCATCTACCACGATATTCTTCATCTAGGTAACGTCTTACTGCACTGTAATAGTGTGCAGGAGCACCATCTTGTTGAAACGTTTCCAAGTTGTCGAATTCATCTGGATTATCTTCTAGAATTTCAAGAATTAACGCCTCAATATCATTTTGTAACATCTCCAGATACAATTCACCGGTTAAGTTAGCATTGAGAAAAAGAGGCCCAACTATGTGGTTTCCCAAAATACCTGCCCAAACATTTACTTTTTCTGGAAATTGAGTATGTTTTTCACGAAAGATGTGGGGATTTGTGTCACTCCAATACCTCACATTTTGAGTGTTAACATTTCCATTGAGAAAGAAAGTACTTTCGTCACTAAAACAAATTGTCTGTATGTAGCCTGGTTGTTGGTTCATTTTATTGGACATAGTTTCACAGAATTCTAGTCTTCGGTCGGGGTCATCATCTGAAAGTTGGTGCACCATTTTTAATTTGTATGGATGAAATTTGTTTTTAGCCAATACCCTATGTACTGTCCTTTGACTGACTTCACAGATAGACGCAACTTGGGCTGTGGAAGAAGTAGGGTTTACTACCATTTCTCCAATTATGTCAATTTTTTTGTCATCACTAATTGTTGGTCGACCAGATCGTTTGGCATCTTGAACACTACCTGATGCTTCAAACTTCCGAAGAAGCTCCCTCAAATAAACCCTCGATATAGGGCGATCGGGGTACCTCTCATTAAACAGTCGTTCCGCTGCATGGAAATTGTTTCTACATTCACCAATTATTAAGATAGCTGCTACTTTGTCGGCTACAGTACGTACCATTTTGCCTATGTAAACACTTGAACGTCTCGTTAAACAATAGCTTAGGTAAATTTTCAAGGTATAAACACTTTTGACAAGTAGAGAATTCAAAAACGTCAACCTTTTTGACAATTAACCAGAGGTGTACTTTAAAATCTTTATTAATTAAATGCGAAACTATAATTTTCGTATTTCTTCAATTTATCAATCAAAATCAGCCGAATCTCAAACAAAATTGGTATGACTGAATAGGTATTTTCAATACCTTTCAAACGAGCTGTCACTTGCCATAGGGTCCCATTTAAAATTATTGGTCACAGTGGCCTTGTGACGTCATTTATGACTATTGCGTCACCTGTTATGACCAGTTGAGAAGCCTACATCCGTTTATTTCCACCCTCCAAATTTAATTATTATAAGTATACTCGTTCAAAAGATACGAGGGGGGGAGGGGACTAGCACTGTATAATGCAATTTCTAATATAATTTTACGAATGGATTGAAACTGATGATTCTCAAAGAATAAGTAAAAAAAATCAACACACCCACTACATATTTTATATTTTTTTGACGATTAATCATAGGTTGTCACTCCAAATCCTTCAATGTCACTCGAAACGTCGAAGATATAACACCATTCCGACAAATATTTACATATTTTTTTAAAGTTAATGTTCATTAATCAACCACTCAGATTACTGTAAGTACTTCCTTCATTTTAAGTATTTTTTTTTCTCAATAATGTAATTTACATATTTTAGGACCCTGAAGAAGTTTCAAAATTGAAACGAAAGCCCGGTCCAACGTATTAAAGAGTTTTTCATAGTTCAATATTTGTGCTGACTGAAGATCCCCGTTATTCCCCATATATATATATATAAAGGTCTGAGAAATTCCTTGGGACAGCAGCAAACGCAAATGTACTCTTATAACATTATATTTCCAATATTTCAACAATGAATATTGTCATCATCAGGGAGCTACAAAAGTGAAAATACAATAATATGTTGATAATTATAAAAAATAACCTTACCTACAATGTTAGTGAGAATGGTCGTTTTTCGGTAAAATACACAAATATGTAAAAGACAACTTTAAAAACATGTAAAAAACATGGAGCACCAATAAGATTTATATGGAACAATATTTGTAACAAAAAATGACTGGACTGAAGCCGAGAACAATTGTGGCAAACTTTCTTTGGTTATGAATGTGAGAGTGTGGGAAAATCAAGACATATGGGTTGGAATTAACATAACCTGAAATGTCAACGTCAATTTGTAATAATTATTAAGAAGAAGAAGAGACATTTGGTCTTAGCGGTCCAAATAATATCTTAACATCATTTGCAATTA
>JAFIRS010007651.1:0-23092 GCA_018342105.1 Gonioctena quinquepunctata | reverse complement strand
AAAAGGAACATTTCATCGGATGAGCAAATGAGTAAGCTTCGTGTTGAAAGGTTCTATTCGTGTATGAAAGTTTGGGATTCGGTTCACTCGTTAGAATAGGCTTTAGTACAGATTCGAAATCTGCATACACAACAAATGGCACCTTCATTTCCTTTCTCATCAGTGATAAGCAACAAATTGACATGTCTTCGGAGGTTCCTTCGAGAACAGCGTAATGGACCCACAATCTAATATTGAACTTTTTTTTTGTTTTCTATTTTAGACTCTGAACCATACACATCGACTGAAATATCATTCAAACACTCAAACGTTATTATATCCCGCAATTTAACTGGAAAATTCATACCTGTCAGATTCAGGACGCTATCATAGTGTGGGTATGAGGACATCTCCGACACGTAACGATCAGCAGAAAATAATGCGGATGTCACAGCCCAGGCGAAGCAGTGCTGATCTTCATTCCTCACATTGATCACACCTTTTCTATTCTCGATGAATCCTGGGCTATATTTATTTATATTCACTTCAAGGAACAACATTTTTTCACAACTCCATCCAAACAAATATTATGAAGGACTTTTTTTGGGCACAATTTTATATGTTACTGATTCCGTAGTTTGAGCGATAATGATATCGCGAAAGGTATCGAATAATCCATTCAAATCGCTGGATCGATCGGCAATTCGGTTCGGAGAGTTGAATGATTTGATGTCTGTCAATTCCTGGGTTCGTATGACATAACTGACAAACACTTTTATGTTCACCTTGATTGAGTTGTGTAATTCAATGATTTTTTCCAATAGTCCAATGACTATGTGCTTGATCTCATTGAAAAATGGCCCATACTCAGTATACACATTATCGCTAGCCACTCTATAGCTTGCAATGCGGCACTTTAAAGCATTTTTGATCATGTGCACGCCATTACCCAAATGAACACATGAATTCGTCCTGTGTGCTAATGTTCTATGTGCGAATTGATTTGACCATATCGTAATGTCACATTACAACATTGACATGTATACAATGGCGCAAGTGACGAGGAGCCATCATCGCCATTATCCAATTTCACACGCTTTGTTGAAGGACTTCCATGACCACTCTCGCGTTGATGGCGACGCATATTATCACTACCAGTAAACGATTTACCACAATTACAAGAATATATCTTTTAAACTTGGTCTCGATAGTCGAGGAGAAACTAATACAGGACATGCATCCACATCTCTTTTATGTAGCGGAGTGGGCACAATGAAGGTCACACTCCGTTTGGTTCCACCGTCTCGACTTCGGGGTGAATGATGCGATTCACTGGAGTGAATCGCATCATGGATACTGAAACAACGTCAGAGTGGATTTGTGTGAAGGTCACCTTGAAGATGTTCACTCGTTCACAGATCTCAACTCAATGTCAAGGTCATACAACATCGAATGTGGGATGAACGATATGCACTCTCCCCCAATACTCAAGGTCATCTCGAAGTGAAGGGTGTCTAGAACGATGGCGCCCCCTCCCACAATGCTCAAGGTCATCCCAAGGTGGAGCGTGGTACGAACGATATGTCCTCCCCCCAATGCTCAAGGTCATCTCAAGGTGAAGGGTGTCTAGGACGATATACACTCTTTCCCAATGCACAAGGTCATCCCGAAGTGAGCGTGGTACGGACGATATGCCCTCTCCCCCAATGCTCAAGGTCATCCCAAGGTGAAGCGTGTCTAGGACGATATGCCCTCTTCCCCAATGCTCAGGTCGTCTCAAGGTCAGACAACGTTACACACGATCACGCACAACTATGTGCTTTCTACCCCCCTTCCCCACACACATAGGTCAAGGTCAGGGGCGTGCGTTCTTCCCCGCCCTATCTCATGGTCACTTCAAGGTTAACGATACACTTACACACATAGCCAAACCTTCGCTCTCAAGGTCAGGGGCGTTCTTTTGGGGGGGTCAAGGTCAAGGTCGTGGGGGGAGATCCAGAACCGGCTTATATCTCCTACTTTTGATTATTGTAATTTTGATATCTGTAATTATTTGATTTTGATTTCTATACTCTTTATTTTCCCAACTTCTATATGATAAGGTTCTCTCTAATCTTAATGAATATTCGCTCAATCTAACCATAGTTTTTATTTCGAGCATATTTATCATTTCAAATATTTCTTGTTTGAAGTGTCTACTAATATTGCCTATTATCTCCTCTTCTCTCATAATAGGGTTGAGGTATTGCGACATTGCAAGCAGTTGTATGGCATAATTATTACAGTTCATACTCTTTTTCTCATCGAATTTGCCAAATTGCAGTTTGTCTCGACAATAAATTGAGCATTTTCCCCCCAATATCATTTCAGAAATAAATTCTCAAAATCTTGGAAACTATTGATATTTTTCTCCTGACGTTAAACCAAATACAGTGTTGATTGAGTAAATATTGCCCAATGATCTCTTTCAATTCTTCCATTGAATTTATATTTCTTGTTTCGTTTTTAATTATTTTTATAAATGTTATGGGCTGTAATTTTTTTATATTACCGTCGAATTTATTCTTTATTTGTACCCCTTGACAAGTAATGATTATCCTGTTTTCTATATTGCTATCTAGTCTCCCCAACTCTGATGCTTTTGTTTTTCTCTTCTAAAGTTTTGAATTTTACTTGATTTTGATTGCCGTTTTTATTCAAATTATTTCTCTTTCATTTTTGATATTTCATTTTCTACTGTGATAAATTTTAGATTTTCCTTTTGTTGTATGCCAACCTTTTTGTTAAGCATGTTCATGTCAATCTTACATTTTTCATCATTACTGTCAATATCTACTCTCATATCTTTTACTTGTTTGTCATTGTATTCTATTTGATTGTTAACAATAGCTATTTCTTGAGTGATAGATACATAAAATTCTCCAATATTTTGCTCTATTCTTGTTTCTTATTGTTTGTACATTTCTAAAAATTCCTCTTTACTTTCATTTCAAACAAATGTTTTTCTCTTCAATTTCTATAAAATTTACACTTGCTTCTAATTATTGTATTGGCTATACTGCTCCGCTTTGGTAAATTTATTTCGCTATTATTATGATGATACTAATATTATTATTGCTATTGTCGGTACGCTTATGGAAACATTACATTTCTCCATCTCAAAGCAGGATTCAGTGGGGCCATCTAGTTGCTTTGTTTGAAGTCAATGTTTAAAATACGGTTTTATGAATATTGAAGGTTAAAATGTGATCAATAGATCAGATCAATAGATCAGATCAATAGAACAGATCAATAGATCAGATCAATAGATCAGATTAATAGATCAGATCAATAGATCAGATCAATAGATCAGATCAATAGATCAGATCAATAGATCAATAGATCAGAATGCAGAAAATAGTTAAGTAATTATTCTTCTATTAAATCAAAAACTGAAATGTACCTATACTGCGAAAATTAACTTATGGGTAGTGTTTTTGTCAAAACAGTGATCTGTGAGAAGTGAAGTACTTTGCTAATGCGCAAATCGAATGACCTTTAATAATAATAATTGTAGGTATTAAATTATAGGAAATAAACCAGAAATACTGCTCAATAACAGTGAAAGGTGATTTCAAATGAGCGTCACCCAGTTTAGTTTTCTTAAAAAAAAAGTACCTGTGATCTGTTTACTTGTGCTCTCTTTCCTAGTGGTGTCTCTGGCTAGTGGATACTGCTGCAACTGTGTCCAGGCCCGTTTCTCTTGTTGGACGATTCCCGGATATGGATATTGCTGTGTCCTGAATGTAAGAAGTTTTTTCTAGATTATTGTGATCACTAGTGTTAATAAAATAATAATAATAAATATATAACGTGGTCTTTTTGGCGAGCTTGTGGTCATTTTGAGGAGCTCCCCAAAGTGCCCCTTATATACAATGTTGTTAATCGGTCACTTTGACAGTTTGAGATGCCTTGCGGTCACTTTGAGGAGTCATGAATAAAGTGGTCATTTTGAGTAGTTTTTATGCGCCACCGAGTAGTTTGAGGAGATCTCCTCGAATGACCATTAGTGACTTTTCATATGCCTTGCGGTCACTTTGACGAATCATCATTAAAATGGTCATTTTCAGTGATTTAGTGATCAGGTGGACTCGGCCAATTTTTTGTCGAATTTGAAGAATTTTTTATTATTTTCAAAATTAAGTCCGGAGATTATGTTTTTTTTTTAATCTTTTCACAATCTATTCAAAATTTGTGGGTTAATTTTTCTGGGGTCGGAAAAAATTAAGTTCTCAAGATCGAAAAAGTCAATAAGTTTTTTTTCTGTAATGTGATTCTATTCCATATTGTTTCCATGAGCTTTTTGGAATCGGATAAAACAAATTTCTTGTCGAAATTCGTTAGGGCGAATGAGTTTTTTAATTTATTCAAAATTGTTGGCTGAGGATGTGAAGATTACGAAGAATCGAGTAAATATAAGTAAATGAAAAAAAAAATCAGAAAAGCTTAGATTCAAATGCACTAAAAAAGAAAAAATACGTTATTTGGATGTGTGAATTAAGTTAATCTGAGAGTGATATATATATATATATATATATATATATATATATATATATATATATATATATATATATATATATATATATATATATATATATATATATGGATCTTTTTCGATTGAATTATATCGTCCATAACCCATCTGCATCTGCAATCGATCTAGACGAATATCACATATACACCGCAGATATTCAACCCACAAAAGGAGAAAACATCGACGTCAGAAATTGTATCCGGACCGACCACATGAGTAACGAAGAAAAACACCACATACTCAAATTATGTCAAGATTTCTCAGACATCTTTCATCAGCCAAACACCTCTCTGACTTACACGAATCAGGAAAAACATCTGATAAAACGAAGGACGAAATCCCATTATACACGAAATCGTACCAGTATCCCCATGTTCATAAGCCAGAAGTCCAGAAGCAAGTATTATCCATGCTCGATCAAGGTATCATTAGGCCAAGCGAGTCACCCTGGTCTTCACCGATCTGGGTTGTCCCAAAAAAAACGGAAGCCTCTGGAAAGATAAAATGGCTGTTGAATGCAATTTTTCCACAGAGGAAGTATCTCTACATAAATCACTATATGCTAATGAAAAAAAATTTATTTTTATTCAATGAAATTGGATCCGGCAAGAGTTCGAGTTATCGAACCAGATGACACTTGAACACTTTGCCCCAAATATTTAATTGTATATTTGCCATCTGAAGCATTTATGCAGTTGATGTTATCAAAATCAAATTGATCTGAAATACTTCTGGTTAGCCAAGATTTGAACAGAATATCATTATCATCACAATAGATTCGATCTTCCGAATCGAGTCTTGTGAACTACCATGCAAATTATTTGGAACAGTTGATTAATTGGAAATGATGACATTGTTCGTTGTTCTAAAATTTCATTTTTTTGGCACCCCGCACCAATAATTGAGGAATCAATTTTTTCCAAATCTATTTTCGCAAGAGACATAGTGAATTTATGAAGATACATTTCCACTGATGAAAAATACACTCACCGAATTGACTTCTAGCTGATGAAGTTCTTTTGTTGACTATGATTCAACTTCTGATCAACAACGAATTCACAAACACATTTTATAAGGAATGAACCCCCCCACCACACTGAGTGTCATCGAATAAGACGTTCCAACTAATCTTGCAACACATCAAAAGTCAAGGACAAATTGGAAAAATAAATGCGCCCATTTTCCAAATCTACCAAACTTCAACCTACATGGAATGACTCTCTCACGAACAAGGTCAACATGCAAGTCAATATGTGCTTCCCTCCCACTAAAAAGTTTTATCAAAAAATAAAAATTCATATTCTGATTTTAATTCACAGAATAATCTTTCTATCGAAAAAAAAAAAACTTAATTTTAATCGTGGATTTCCCAATTCACAGAAAAGTCTTTCTATCGAAAAAAAAAAATAACTTCATTTTAATCGTGGATTTTTCAATTCACAGAAAAATCTTTCTATCAATATTCAATTGAGAATGTTTCCCTTTTCAACATGAATACCCCACAAGAGGTTATCTTGACGATGGAAGATAGTGACTGAAGTTTATCTTTCAGTTGCAGATGATTCCACATCTGATTTTATGAACATCCTGTTTATATTTTCAATTAATAGTCCTATTACGCAGTGTCCAAGGTCATGCAAATCGCCTTGATGAATCATCGCGATGAGAGATGTCGAAGACTCTGAAAAATCAATAGACCTGTGACGTTGATGTTGGCTCGAAGGCCATGCAAACCCTCCTTGATGAATCATCTCGGTGGTTAGGGTGGCTGAAGAATATGAAAAGTAACCTGTGACGCTGATGCTAGTTCAAAGGTCATGCATTACACTCTCGTGCATACTGAAATGAATGCGCAATCCCTTACTCATCGACTATCGTTACAAGGTCAACAAATCCCTCTTACACACCAAGATCATGCAAACACTACACGATCTATCACAAGGGTACTTCAATGTCAATGATACACGACCTTCAACCTCCCCATCTCAAGGTTACAGTGATGGGTCAAGATCAAATGCAATGGGCTGTAATGGGGGGCTAGGGGGGGTCAAGGTCAAGGTCGTGGGGGGATCCCCGCTACCGGCTTAAACCTCCTACTGAGAAAGATTTTTATGTACTTTTTCGTGCGTTAAAAGCATGTTCTCATCCTTGGAGAGACTCCCATGGAAAAAACGGAAATTAATGCTACATAGAAAACTACATTGTCGGCTGGGATCAATATCACCAATTGTTCAAATCATGTTATTAATATTCATAATCAGTTTTTCCATCCGTAGGTATCACCTCAGCAAACAATGATCTCTTCATTGTCCTGAATACACCAGACTAACATGGCTACTACTCTTCCATGTCAAGGTTTATGCGAAAGGCAAACAGTCCTAACTATGACATTATGGGAATCTCTTTGAACACGTTTAAAAAAGAGTATACAAACAGAATAGTTGACCATCTGGGACCCAATTCTTGAATTTGCAGGAAAATATTTTCTAGAGAAAATGACGTTTATCTCGAAACTGGATTTTGCTATTCTTGACACTCATTTAAGGAGTTGATTCCTTTCAAAATTGTAGGAAAACTTTCTCCAAGTTTTCACTGGTGAGATTGATTGGCTGAATACGATTATTTGTTGTTGTTTCTTGAGATTTGATTGTTTTCGAATTGACAAAATCGGGAAAATGGAAAATGCAAGAAGGAACATTCATTATCAATAACAAAGGAGAGAGCAGCTTATGCAGCAAGAGCATAGACGGTTTGTATATCAGAATTCATTCGGGTGAATTTATTAGTAAGTTTGCCTTTCATCATTATTTTCAATAATATGTATCAGAGTTTTTTGTTTATCGCTCACAAAATTTCACTTTGTGATTTCAGAATTCGTATCAGTACGAGAATTCTAATCAATAAACTCCCACATTCAAATTCATATTTACAGGGGTAACAATAAAACCTCTCATTTTCTAAGAAAGTGATTGGTTAAAATATTAATTCTACCGAAATCATACTCGATATACGTCACTTATATAGTTCCTTTTGGAAACACACTCCTAACTCGTCCAAGAATAACTATTCCTACGTTTCCTATTTACCAAGAGAATCTGAAAGTATGAAATAATTCTCTGGAGAACAATTTCCTGCGATTTCAGGAATTGAGCCCCTGTGATTTTCAATTTCAATTTATATATTTACATTTGTTCTTTACACACATATACACATGTTAAGTTTGAGTTAGTATTAGTGCCATTATTGTTTTTGTATATTTCTTTTATAATTTCCCATTCATACGAACGATGTACCATTGTCATAAATCGCGAACATGCCTGCATCTATAGGTTCACTACGGCCGGCAAGCGGGCCACCTTTATTTTGCCGTCACATGTAATCATTGGCCAGTGATGGACCATATTTCAACAATGCCTACTAGTTTCAATGGGCCCAGCTCAGTGCCTTCTTCATTAATTCGTATATTGTCATACAGTGGGTGGGCCAATTCGAGCCTTCGGTCAAACTAAGAACGGTTAAATGAGGGGCCAGAGGTACTGCCACCCCAGACTGGGGGTGCTGGCTCCATAATTTTGCAGGTGAATTACAATTGGACTTTCCTCGCGAAAAACAAATTATTCAATGAATTTCCACTCAATCAAAGGATTTGAAAAACAGTTTCATTTGTAAAACATATTATTTATTTACTTTTTGACAACAAACCTGAGTGTCAACAGAACCCCCAACTGCAGACACGAATTTACTTCAGCTGAACAGTATTTACATGAGTGATTGTTGCTTCCATGGAACTGCAGTTATATCAAAAAATATTGGAAGCAGTCTTTTGGCATAGATACGGAATATCCTATATTGAGCTGAAATGTCGATTGAAAAAATATATAGGTAATTGCTAGAATATCACAAAATATTTCTACTGCAAAGTTATGTGTGTAATGATCAGGATAAACAAAAATGGATTCAAGTGAAATTGTGTTTTTATGGAGAGTATAATGGATGTTAGGAAAATTTTGGCATTACTGAGAATATTTTCAATCACAATTTCCAAAGAATGGAAGAATGTATTCCAGAAAATCGGGACTGGATTAAATGGGGCGAACTCATTGAGACATGGCCCACTACTTCCATCATCTGTTCGCTCGCTAATCATCGGTCCGTCAAATTGCGGAAAAATAAATGCCATGATATCTCTACTGACACTTCCACAAGGATTGCGATTTGCAAACGTTTATCTCAATTCAAAGTCGTTGAATCAACCGAAATATGAATACTTGCGCAATGTGTTAGCACCAATGGAAGAATTCGGCCTTTTCACATTCAGTAATAATGCAGACATTGTGCAACCCTCTGATGCCAAACCAAATTCAGTGTTCATTTTTGATGATGTGATTTGTGAAAAGCAGGATATTATCCGATCATATTTTCGTATGGAACGCCATAAAGATGTTGATTGCTTCTATTTTACACAGACCTATTCACGAGTTCCCAGTTGGTTCATGATAATACCAACTTCATCATCATATTCGAGCAAGATGAAACGAATTCACATCACATCTTTTCCGATCAGGTCTCACCTGATGTAACATTCAAAGAATTGCAAATGAAATGTTGGAACGATGAATATGGATTCCTCGTCATCGATGAAGATAGAAAGTTACAGGATGGACGATATCGCAAAGGATTCGACAACTTCATATATCCTTGATATGTCAATTCAAAAATACTCAAACGTTCACTGAACTTCAGTGAGATCACTTCAATATAAGTGGTGGTGTGTCAAGAATTGGAAATAATGAACATTTTGAGAGATGAATGTGCAGAACCTGAAATGGTTACGAAACGTCAACTAGTTGAAGCGACAGAGGCTGTACGACAAAAATTCTTGTCTATCAAAAGCGGAAATATGGAGGACAAGATAGCACTTGAAAAATTGTATGATCCTATAACAAAACCACTCAATGTACTTTCTTCTGCAGCTACTGTGAAACCACCTATTTCTTCCATGAACCGCTCCATCCAAATGAGCACCCCAATTGGAAAAAAAAAATCTTTCAGTAGTGATGTATCATTGTCAGACATTGAGAATGAAACCATCAAAGATGGAAGAATGGCAGCAACTATATTATTCGAAACACCCTCTTCATCGTCAATGGGTTCAACAAATTTGGAATCGTCCGGTGTTGACGATGTTAAGGAATTGGGAGAACACGTGAAAAATCTTTTGAGTGGGCACAATGCATATGATACAAATTATGGTATACGAGTAGAACCTCCAACACAAAAATTAATAATGGGAAATCTAGAAGTACGCTATGGTGGCGGTAACATTTTCTTTTGAAATGGGGCAATACAAGTACGTCAATTTCCTGGCAAGATCGAATTTGGGAAGAACGATATGCACTCTCCCCCAATACTCAAGGTCATCTCAAGGTGAAGGGTGTCTAGAACGATATGCCATCTCCCCCAATGCTCAAGGTCATATCAAGGTGAAGCGTGGTCCGAACGATATGTCCTCTCCCCAATGCTCAAGGTCATCTCAAGGTGAAGGGTGTCTAGGACGATATGCACTCTCCCCCAATGCACAAGGTCATCCAAGGTGAAGCGTGGTACGAACGATATGCCCTCTCCCCCAATGCTCAAGGTCATCCCAAGGTGAAGCGTGTCTAGGACGATATGCCCTCTCCCCCAATGCTCAAGGTCATCTCAAGGTGAAGGACAGAATATCAACTTCTCCAATGCCCAATGTCATCCAAGGCCAAGGTTAACGATACACTTGCACACATAGCCAAACCCCCCTCCTCATGGTCAGGGGCGTGCGTTGGGGGGGTCAAGGTCAAGGTCGTGGGGGGGAGATCCAGAACCGGCTCAAATCTCTCCTACTGTACACAAATAAAAACTTTTGGTATTGTTGAATTATCAATAGAATTTCATAAACAAATATTTGTTATGGATTTTGTCATTGATGAAACGACCAAAGGTGCCCATCCAATTTTGGATCTCAAATCGTCGAGATGTTAGGTTTGTTAAATAGAGCAACTATCAATGAAATTCGAATGCAAACAAAAGAAGAAATATTAACTAAATTCAAAGTAGTATTTTCAGGCATAGGAAAAATTGTATCTGAACCAATTAACTGACATCGAATTATGAAACAAGTGCTGTACCATGTAAAAAAGTTCCATTTCAACTTATGGGTAAATTGAAAGATTAGCTAAAAAAAAATATGTAAAGATGAAATTGTCGTGGAGGTGACCGAGCCAACTGAATTTGTGAATCCTATTACTATTGTTAAAAAGTGAATAATCAAATACGCATTTGTCTTGATCCACAGAAATTGAATCAAGCTATTTTTAGGGAACACTATGAGTTACCTATATTTGATGAACTTGTATATGAGATGAATGGTTCATGTTTTTTTTCTGTTCTAGATGCACTCATGGGATTTTGGCAAATATCATTGAGTAATGAGGCATCAAAATTAGCGACATTTGCTTCTCCTTTTGGCGGATATCGATTTTTGAGATTGCCATTTGGTTTTTCAGTTTCTCCAGAAATTTTTCATCGTATATACTATGAGATATTTGAGGGCATACCAAATGTTAAAATTTATATAGATAATATAATTGTTTTTACCAAAACTAGGGAAGAACATAAAAAAATATTGAATAAATTATTATACAGAGCAATCCAATATGGGGTTAGGTTCAACCCAGAGAAATATAAATTTCTTTGCTACTGAAGTGTAATCCACCGGTCATACTATTTCAAAAGACGGAATGAACTGACAATAAAAAAGTTGACGCAATTCAACGAATTCCAGCGCCAACTAATGTTAAAAGTTGAGCAGATTTTTAGGAATGGTGACATATGTATCAAAATTCATTCCAAATTTTTCTCAACTCACCAGTAATTTACGTGAATTAACAAAAAATAATGTAAATTGGCTTTGGACGGAAATTCATTTGAAAGAATTCGAATATTTAAAAAAGTTGACAGAACCCCCTTTATTACAATTTTATGATGAGAAACTACCAATTGTTTTGTCAGTAGATAGTTCAAAAGATTATGCACAATGGAGCTCCGATAGCATATGCCTCGAAATCACTTACAGAAAGCCAACAGAATTATGCTCAAATAGAAAAAGAGATGTTTGCTATCTATTTTGGGTGTCATCGTTTTCATCAGTATCTTTATGAAAAACAATTTATTGTTGAGAGTGATCATAAACCATAAGAAATAAAAGGGAAACATTCTCAATTGAATATTGATAGAAAGATTTTTCTGTGAATTGAAAAATCCACGATTAAAATTGATTGAATGTGAATGTCTAACAGAAAACAACTACTTCCCCGGCTAAAGCCACGCTGGACATTGAACTACATCTGATAGATATTCTGAAAAGGCCCTAACTCAAAAGAAAAAATCTGAAATTGAAAATTTGCATTTTCATTCAGATAGTTATTTGATTTTCAATTCCAGTCTTAATTAAGAACTCATAAAGATGAATGAGGAAAAGAAGAATGTTTTCCAAAAGAGAGCACTCACCAGAAATAATTCGTAACATAAACTTCAAGAAACCAATAAATAAATGTTCTTTGCGACTACAAAGATTCAGAATTAATTTACAGAATTATGATTTCGTAGTAAAATATAAACCAGGCAACTAGTGGTTTTTTGCAGATACCTTAAGTAGAGCTAGTTTTGATGATGACGAGTTCAAGCTGGAAGATTTAGAAATTGAGGCACATATTGACTTAATCAATTGTGATGATATATTAGTTCTTCTAAATTAGAAATAGTAAGAATGAAACTAAGAAAATATTGAATTGCAAATGGTATTGAAACAAATAAAGGAAGGATGGCCTAATGAAAAATGTAAAACACATATATTGGTAAGACCATTTTGGTATTGTCGAGATGAGTTGACAGAAATTAATGGAATTTTATACAAAGGTACTCAGATAATTATTCCTTAGGCCTTAAGGAGAGAAATGTTTAACCGAATTCATCATAATCACATGGGAATAAATAAGACGGTTGCGAGGGCTAACGAAGTGATGTTTTGGCCATTGATGCAGAAAGAAATTGAATATTCAGTATCAAACTGCTTAACGTGTGCAACTTCCAGTAGAAAAAATCAGAGAGAAACTTTGATAAATAGGAAAGTTCTTAGTAGACCATGGGCAATTGTTGCCATGGATTTATTTTATTTTCAAGCAAAACATTATATTTTGTTGGTCCATATTTATTCCAAGTTTCCTGAAGTTATTTTGTTGCATGATTTGTCGAGTTCTGGAGTTATTACTGAGTTGAAGGAAATATTTTCGCGACATGGCAAACCAGACCTGATTTACAGTGATAATGGACCACAATTTTCTAGTTTTCAGTTCATTAACTTTATGAAAGAGTGGGAAATTATCCATAAGACATCTTCACCAGGATACAGTCAATCTAATGGATTCATAGAAAGACATGTTCGAATCATAAGGAATTTGATGAAAAAATCATTTTTAGATAACAAAGATATGTATTTAACTTTGCTTGAATATCGCAATACACCTTTGTCAGCTAATGAATCATCTCCTGCTCAACTACTTTATAGTCGTAGACTAAAATGGCATTTACCCATGGAGGAAAAATTATTATTCCCAAGCATAGTACAGGAGAATCATACCAGGGTGTTAAAAAATAAACAAATTCAACAAGAACTAATTATGACAAACATGCAAAGGACTTAGAAGATTTGAAAGCGAATGATAAGGTCATGGTTTTGAATGACAACGAATCTTGGGAACCTGGAGCGGTGTTGAAAGTGGATGAAAAGAGACCCAGATCTTATCAAATTAAATTGTGTAAATCTAATCGAGTAAAGTTGAGGAAAAGAAAATTTTTGCGAAAAATTGATATCCATCAAAGTTGCAAACATGAAATTTATAATTTTGATCATATTCCAGAGAGCTTGTTGGAAGAAAGGGTGAGCCTGGAAAACAAAGAAGTAAGTGAGGAGAATAAGTGTAACGAAAGAACTGGAGATGAAATTGAAGGTGAATTTGTTAGACAAATTAGTTGTTGAGTCAAAGAGGCTTATGTGATGATTCGAAAACACAGGAAAATTATAGCTTACAAAGGACGGATGACAATTATTGTCCCAGGACGAAATTTGGTAGACCAATAGTCAAGTCAGCTTACCTGAATGATTTTGTGTGACAAGTCATGTTGTATTTTCACATGATTGCTTCGATTTTGATCAATTTGTTTCAATATGTATATATATTTTTTTAGAGGGAGATGTTATGTTATGGTTGTTTTGTGGACATTCTATAGATAAAATTGACATTGATGAAGATCACGGTGATTCGCTTGGCCTAATGATACCTTGATCGAGCATGGATAATACTTGCTTCTGGACTTCTGGCTTATGTACATGGGGATACCGGTACGATTTCGTGTATACTGGGATTTCGTCCTTCGTTTTATCAGATGTTTTTCCTGATTCGTAAAAGTCAGGGAGGTGTTTGGCTGATGAAAGATGTCTGAGAAATCTTGACATAATTTGAGTATGTGGTGTTTTTCATCGTTATTCATGTGGTCGGTCCGGATACAATTTCTGACGTCGATGTTTTCTCCTTCTGTGGGTTGAATATCTGCAGTGTATATGTGATATTCGTCTAGATCGATTGCAGATGCAGATGGGTTCCGTCAAAGCGAGCTGGATTTCCTGATCACTCTTGTTCACAAGTTCCGCCCATGCAAGTCCATTGCATGCTTCTGTCAGTGTTTCCCTTAGTATTGCACCATGTATGTTCCGGTAGGGTAAGCGGATTGTTCCTTCCTTTTCTTTTACGGAAAGTCTAACTCGGGTCACAGTATGTGGATCCAATTGAATTGAGTAAAATTCCGTGTTATTAGTTTCATAATATTCAATTGGCAATTTTGAGTGTTGAGTGGTCAATTCAGATTTGGGAAAATTCCGATGAGCTTATAGCAAAGTTATCTAGACCAATCAGTCCGTCGAAGGTTTTGTGGAATTTAAAAAGGTAAAATTTCAGGTCAAGGTCACTGTTGATTCGGAAAAACTTGGAATCTCGGCACAGTAGTCCTATGAATAATTTTGGAAAATTGATGTTACTATGAATGGTTCATGTTTTATTTTGTCACTGTAGTATCGAAAGGCGATTCCAGGATTGAGAAATGATTTTGTTGCACCGGTCTCGATGAGTAGTTTCAAGGGTGGTTGAGCTATGGTTGAATATGGTAGTTTTGTCTGCGAAGGTATGAAGTTCTACTACGTTTCGGGTATGTATTCGTCTTCCCGGTGAAAATTTCCATATATCCTTCTTGTAATATTCTAATGGTTCTTCGGTATAATCTTCTGGTGGAGCATTTTCTGGGAAGTGTCCAAGATTTTCGTGACTGGTTGATGTTCCGCCATTATATTGATCATCTTGTTCGATATTGAATAACTCTTCGGAGGTGAAGTTCGGTCCTTGCTGTGGTTGGCTCCTGAAATTTTGGAAGTTTTGGAATTGTCTTCGATTTTGAGTCGATGGCTCTGTATTCCTTGTAGATACGCTCATCGGCGTCGGTTTTGGTTGTAGTTGGGTTGTTTGTTGGTTCGTGAAGGAACGTCGTACTGGAGGGTTATGTCTTGGTGAGATATTGATTAATCCCTGTGGAAAGGGGCGTGGCGTTTTGTTGACATAAGTTATTGGTCCAAAATTTGGGGCGTAGGTTGGCATTTGTGGTTTAGAGAAGCGATATGTCATTGTTGGCATCGGGTTTCTATTGGCTGTCTGGATCTGTGGTGGTCCGTGATTTCTTTGGAGGTATCGAATATTGTTCTTTTTCTGTATATATTGGATTGCAGATGATAGATTCATTGCTCGAATGGTTGCACCAAGTGGTTCCTTGAGACCAGCCAAAAATGTGGTCAATGTCTGTTGTTGGAAAAATTCCTTCTTGCTTCTTTTTAAAGCTGCTTCATCATGATGGAGGTCTATATAGTTACATATCGTATTGAGGAGTCCCATGCATTTCTCATAAAATTGGATAGGTGATTCATTGGTGAATTGTCTCAAATCAACTAGATCCCGTGTGAGTGAGTTTTCATCACGCTGATCTGGAGATTTTGGAAAATTTTGAATGAGTGTATTTTTTATGCTGTCCCAGTTGTCGCATCCATAAATTGAGACAACTTCTTTGGCTCGTCCGATTAACTTGCTTATTATTCCTTGGAGTAATCGAATATTTTGAATGCACCCTGCGTTGGCGGGGTCCCAATAATGATTAAGTAAGGAAGATGCAACTTTGATGAAGTCATAAAGCTCGTTCGGGTTTCCATCAGAATTAGGTGGAATGCATAAGTTTTTGACGTCAAATTTGGTGGTACTGTATGAGATGATCCGTTAATGAGTTCAATTATTATTTAGAATCTAAGAGAGTGGTGTGTTTTGACGTTGTCAAGAAAACTGTCAACAATTTTCGTTTATGTAAAGTTACAGTCCACATTAAAATAATTCAAAAGCTATCAATCCAAATCAACTATCAATCCAAATTTTTGACCCTTTAGGTCTACTGAGTCCATGCATCATAATAGCTAAAATGACGATAAAATCTTTATGGATGAAAAAATTAATTTGGGACGAATCATTACCGTCCGATTTAGAATCAAAATGGAAACATTTTAAGGTTCATCTTGCAAAACTTAATGATTTGAAAATACCTCGATGTATCCTTGGATTAAATACCAATCGAGTGGAAATTCATGGATTCGCAGATGCCTCAATCGAAGCTTACGGCGCTTGCGCATATCTTCGAAGCATTGACGACGGCGGGAATATTTTGGTACGTCTTTTATATTCAAAGAGTAAAGTGGCTCCAGTGAAAATTGTGTCTATTCCGAGATTAGAACTCTGCGCGGCGCTAGTTCTATCTAAAATAATAAACAAACTTAAAACGTCAATGACACTAACTGTAGATGAATATTTCCTCTGGAGTGACTCAACAATATGTCTTTGCTGGATAAATAATCACCTAATAAATCTAAAATAATAAACAAACTTAAAACGTCAATGACACTAACTGTGGGGAATAGGGTGTCAAAAATTCAGGCGCTAACAGATATACAAATATGGCATCATGTGAGATCAGGCGATAACCCTGCCGATTTGTTATCTCGTGGGGTAGACCCCAGATATCTTGAAGAGACGAAGTTATGGTGGGTGGGACCATCATGGTTATCTCAAGGTCGTGATACTTGCCTGAATCTACTTTTCAAGTGCCGGCAGAGGTACCAGAAATGAAAACAAATATTTTTATTTTGAAAATTGAACATAATGAATTGTTCCCATTCTACAAATTTTCCTCATTATAAAGGGCAAAAAGGGTACTTGGTTACTGTTTTCGATTCATAAATAATTGTAAACTCAAGGTTAAGACAAGAGGTCCCTTAACAGTCAATGAACTGGAATGTTCTTTGAACGTACTGGTACGAATATCACAGCAAAAAAGCTTTCCTGAAGAATTGCTTAGAATAAAAAATAATAAATCTCTTAAATCTACAAGCATCTTCAGTTTGAACCCATTCATTGATTCATTCGGAATCTTACGAGTCGGAGGTAGGTTACAACTTTCTCCATATTCTTATGAAAAGAAGCATCCCGCTCTTTTGTCAGGAAAACACCATTTTACAAAATTAATTTTCTTAAGTGAACATCAAGGTCTTCTGCATGCAGGAGCACAGTTAATTTTGAGTTCCATACGAAATAAATATTGGCCACTAGGTGGTAGAAATTTAGCACGGAAGACGGTGCACGAATGCGTAAGGTGTTTTAGGTTCAATACTAGGCAACAAGCTCCTTTGATGGGTGCTCTACCTGCAGCTCGCGTATCACCTTCTTCCCCGTTTCAAACTATATCCGTAGATTATGCAGGGCCATTTTTATGTACGGACAAACTCGGCAGGGGTAACAAAACATTGAAATGTTACTTAGCATTATTCATCTGTTTTGCTACCAAGGCAGTTCACTTAGAACTAGTTAGTGCTCTAACAACCGAAGCATTTTTTGCAGCGTTTCGTCGTTTCATAGCTCGACGAGGAAAACCTTCTGATATTTTTTCAGATAACGGTACTGATTTTATTGGAGCGAATAATGAGTTAAAGGAACTGGGAGAATTTCTGAACATTCATTCTACCCATATTACAGAAAAAATTGCAAACCACGGGATAAACTGGCATTTCATACCAGCTTATTCGCCTCATTTTGGGGGAATTTGGGAAGCAGGAGTTAAATCTTTTAAATCGCACTTGAAAAGAGTTTTGGGTAATGCTCCATTAACGTTCGAACATTTTTATACAGTTCTTACAGAGATTGAAGCTGTTCTCAATTCGAGACCCCTTACTCCCATCTCTTCCGATCCCAATGACTTCACATCCTTCATCCATCACATTTTCTCATTGGCAAGTCGATGACCTCTTTACCAGATCCTGACTTGACGTCAATCAAGGAATCTCGTCTGTCCTATTTTCAACGCATTCAACAATTAAAACAACATTTCTGGTTGCGGTGGTCTCAAGAGTACATCGCAGAGCTACAAACAAGAATAAAATGGCGAGACAATCACCATGTCTTAAAACCAGGGGCGTTAGTTCTGATCAAGGATGATCGAGCACCACCTCTGAAATGGTTACTGGGAAGAATAACCACACTTCATCCCGGCATCGATGGTACAGCGAGAGTGGCGACAATCAACACTACACAAGGTCTCCTCAAGCGAGCATTCTCCAAAATTTGCCCTCTTCCAATCGAGCAACGAGAAGACTTTGTTGTGAAGGACAAGTGAATATTAACAGGGTTGAACAAATTCAACCAGCAATATCGAGTTGTGTAACTAGAATAATTCAATTGTTTTGAAAGATCAATCCTTTCAAGGTGGGGGGCATGTATGAGATGATTCAATTATTATTTAGAATCTAAGAGAGTGGTGTGTTTTGACGTTGTCAAGAAAACTGTCAACAATTTTCGTTTATGTAAAGTTACAGTACACATTAAAATAATTCAAAAGCAAGAATACAACTATCAATCCTTAACAGGTGCCATGATCTCAATTACTTCAATTGATTGATTATTACTAATATTTTCGATTGGAATATTCAAACCCACTAAAATATTGCTTAGTTCTAACTCTGCACTAGGATCGCAACAAGGATTAGGAACAGAGGAATCTGACATGAAATACCACTCACAGAAGAATGGTGATGATCAGCTGCATTCCTTTTCTTCCGCTATTCTTCAAGTAATCCTTCAAAGGTCCCTCTCGACACACTTTCGGATAATGTTCTTTTGTAGAATCGCGAACAAACGTTAGAAAACGACGAGGATCTATGAACAGACACTTTCGCGATCCTACCGATCCCTTTTTAAAAATTGGATTTCATTCGATGAAAATATATGGATGATACTATTTGATCAAAGAATAAAGTTAGACTGGTATATAAATTATATGAAAGTCGTCGTCCGCTTGCGGACTTATCTCTTGCTGACGGCGCTCGGGGTATCGGGTCTCGGCGATCCTCCGTTGCATCTTGCTGGCTTAGCGTGACATCATTTTGTAACTAGGTATACTGTGCCTTGATCACGGTTGGAAATACATATCAACCCGTGAAGAAATACCCGAAAGAGATGAACATGATAGTTTGCCCAAAAATCTATCAAAATAAACTCCAATGTAGGTGTTATTCATATTCATCCTTTGAAGTGACCTTTCTCAAGTCAACAAAAGCGATAAAGTATCACCAAAAGTTATATAACCAATCGATTTTATTGGGGGTATTAGGAGTTAGATAGTGAATTATCCAATCTATGGCATATATTGTTCGATATGTCAACAATTTGAATCCATAAAATGAGTTTGGATGGCTGTTAAAAACAATCATTTATAGCATTAACGTTTTTCTTTTACTCCGTGAAAATAATGTGTTTACAACAAATAAATGAGTTATAATTAATTGTAATATGATGCAATTGGAAATGATTCCTTATGATAGATTATATTGGAATTTTGGATGTAGTTTTCTATAGATAAGTGATTTGACATACATTTTGAGTTGAGTAAACACTGCGCATTTCTTTGACATTAATAATAATGGGTGATTATCTGCTAAATATATTATCTGCTAAATATGCTGCTAAATATTAATGGGGAATTCAAGATGTGTGATTTAATGGTGATCAAATTGCAGAGCTCACATGATACTGAAGTGAATTATAGGTGATAACTATAGAATTAGAGGTATTGAACCTCTATGTTAATTGTGGAACGATTTGTACGCGATAAAGTGATCTTTATATAAAGGTATAAATAAGTCGAGTTCGAATCAACTAGACGTCATCCGAGGATGAGGGATGAGATTCTACCGAAACGTCATGGAATTGGACCTTCCAAGGACTATTTCTACAATATATTATGAGAGAAACAAACCTGAGAAGTACTAATTCATTGAGTAATCAGTCTGCAATTGGCTGTGAACTTTGTCCAGTATTCTCACTAAATTTGAGCTTCGAGGCAGTTGCACAATGAGTACGATTCACAATTGATTTGGGTACCAAGTTTTATTTACCTAAATGCGCAATAATTGAATGAAAACATATTTGGTTATATATACACCTTTTAAGTAATATTTCCCAATTATTCTAGATAAAAATTGATTTTCATAGGTTCATGTGAGTGACAGAAGCAGAATATTAACATTGATATGTATCAATCAATTTATTAGGAAATGAAGAAGAATAAAATTGCCAATTCCCTTACCCATCATCCCATTAAATGAGTTTATCAACCGAATGTTCAATACGGTAAAAATAACAAATTCATGATTTTTATATATCATCGTTCCGATCTATGAGCCATGTAATGATGATATATTTATATCTTGCAAATAATAGAATAGGGTCGCGATTGAAAATGGATAAGATTGAGGGAGATCCACTTCATTACATACTGCTTCTGATCGGACATCCAGTAGCATATAATCAAGGATGCCTCCAATATCACAATGAATACATACATATTCCCTAGAAAACTCTTCTCGAAATAAACCCCTTCAATACAAAAATAGATTAATGGGATAATTTGTCCGATCTGCTCCTTCATGTGTATTTTAAATCCCAAATTCATGGCTATAGAGATCATTTGAACCGAGTGCTGCAACCTCATAGAGTGTTTATCACATTGGGTAGGGTTCTGAATGGGAGACTCATATACTTTCAATCAGTACGATTTGTTAATTCTCATTTGGCTCATGGTTCTGTACATTCATAATACATTCTCTTTTCATAATTAAATTCGTTATAACACATTCACGAGCCTCCATAAATGTTGAAAATATATTTTCATAAGGTTTTCAATGATAGAGGTGGGTAAAATAATATTTACACCAAAGTGATGATGTTTATATATTGCCGAATCTACCGCTCCACAATAATCATATTAGTCTCCTAAACAATGAGGTTCACTGTACAATATGTACATTTCAGAGTGATATACTGATAATATTCACAATTTGCATGTACCTCATGGGGTTTGAATGTGAAATTCGTATATGATGTGAGATTCGAGTGAAATATGTATATCGATATTTTGGTAACATTATTTTTCATGGGAAATATATTGATATTTTGAAAATGGTTACCTTTCTACATCATCATTGATTATGGAAAATGTTTTTCAAATAAAAACGAGCATGCCTGTTCTCACTTTGCATATGTCTCCAATACCGAATTATAATTCTCTTTTTCTATGTTTTACGATAGTGAATTGCATTCCCACCGCATCTATATCCATAATTGTTTACGATAACGATAATATTTTAAACACCCCTGTTCGGGATGATTTTGCTAATCTATATAATTATTTCCATTAAGAAACGCGTAATATGTATTCCAACAATATTTGGCAAAACTTGAAGTTCTACTATAGTTTTCAGTCCTTAAAATCAGAAAAGACCATATTTTTTAAAATTTGTTCTTTCTTTTCTTGTAACATTTCGAACTGAACCAGCAAACATATATTCAAATTCATTGGAATAACCCTCAATATTGCTTGAGAATTACTACAAAGCTCAATTGACATGATATCTAGTGTTCAAATATCCCAAAGATATCGAATTAACGTGGATATGGCGACCTTCAAGTTTTTTGATAAAGAATTATCATCTTTCAATCAACCGATCCATTTTTTGTGATCCATGAGCTGTTGGGCATAACATAGCACGTAAGGTATCAATTCCGATCTCATCGTCTCTGTTGGCGCCCGTTCAACCCAGTGCCTACGCCTATGTTGTGTGAGGATAGGAACTGACATATAAATAAAAAAAGAGATTTGAGACATTATTCTTGTCTTGTCAGATTTCAAGAAAAATTAGTTTAATACACGAATATATACAATACAGTCCATTATTGAAGTAACATATGGTCCATCGAACAGATGTAAATGAAAAGGACTAGTTTAATATCAATTTGGTAAAGGTGAAAAGTGCAATTGTACAGTGGGCCACCGCAGTCGAGAACTCAGCGCCGGTCCTTGTCCTCTTGGAAGAGTTGCATACCACAGCTATACTACTGAAGCAGGCGTAAGATCAGAAGGGTGAGTCCTTACATTTCATTCCCTTTCCCCTCAAATATTAGACGATTTGTATTAGCAAAGAGTATTGATTCACGTTGTAATTAAATCGTTTGAAATGGCCACATTGAAAAGAAAGAGAGGCGGTTTGAAAGCAAAGTTAACTTTATTTAAAACGTTTGTAGAACAAACAACCAATAAATCCATTTCAAATTATGTTGATTTAATAGAGCTCGATCAGAGAATCAATCGAATTGATCCGTTATTAGAAGATTTTGATCGAGTACAAGAAGCACTCGAATTTGCTACAAATAACCATGAAGAGCAACTTGCTGAACGTGAATCATTTGAATCGAGTTTTTTCGCAGTAACTTCAATAGCAAAGGGTTTATTATCCAAGGCTAGGGCATCAATAACTTCGGGGGAAAATAATGTCGCATCCGACAATGTTTCGGTTAGATCAGTAGGAAACATTCAAATAGGTAATGCATTACCATATGTTCCAGTAAAATTACCAATAATAGCTCTTCCCAACTTTGGTGGCGACTACGAAACATGGCTCGAGTTTCGTGACACATTTGACAGTTTGATTCATCAGAATAATTGTATAGGGGAAATTGAGAAATTTCATTATTTAAGAGCTTCGCTCCGTAGTGGGGCAGCCGAAGTTGTGCGATCGTTGGAATTTCTAGTAATAATTATAAATTGGCATGGAAGGATTTATGCGATTGTTGGTCCACAACCACGTATCATCATTATTTGGCCTGGAATCCATTAAAAAAGAATCGTCCGTGGAAATTAGAAAATTAATTGATACAGTCTCGAAGAATTTAAGTGCTTTGTCAAAGTTGAAACAACCCGCCGATCAATGGGATACCTTAATAATACATATAGTGTCAATGAAATTGGACAATGTAATGATGG
>JAFIRS010007650.1:0-23100 GCA_018342105.1 Gonioctena quinquepunctata | reverse complement strand
ATCCACACCTCCCACTCTCAATCACACACTCCCATACACAACATGGCTGCCACCATTCCGACCAATCACAGGCCACTCATCCCCCACCCCTACCCCAATACAACCATCCCCACCCCCTCTCACCGCCATCTTTTTCACAAACCCCTCCCACAACGAACCGCCCATGACCGCCACCATCATCCCTACCCCCACCCGAAAACCACCCCCTCACTCACTCGCCAAAACCCACCCCAAAATAGGGGTTGCGCCAGAACCCGCCTAGCATATCTACTTATTTTCAATTATTACTGAAACTCACATTGAGAGTGAAGGGGCCTACAGACGTACCAATTTATCGGACCCGATATGGGGGGCCGACGTCGGGACTCGAAATCGTGACCTGTGTAGGCACGTGTAACAATATTCTTGAAACAACCACAATTGGCGATAGTGTTTGGGGAAAGTCATTCAAGTGAAGGTCAAATTGTGTTTAAATTTTAAAATTCTGACAAAATTTTGGGATTTGAGAAATTATTTTCACAAAAAATAATTTTTCCCTATTGTAATTTTGGCTGACAAAATTGTCTGTGTGCCTCATTTCTCATCTTCAGTAATTATTGGATTAGAATTATGAAATGTTCACGATCGTTAGATACAACGGAGATAAGTCTGAGTATTTTCTGGGGTTCACCTGATATACACTGCGCGCCAGAGGCGACGGGAATATCGATTTATATACCCATATATATAGTTTTATAAATATATTTATATATATATATATATATATATATATATATATAATATATACACACAATATATATATATATATATATATATATATATATATATATATATATATATATATATAATATATACCGCCAAAAAGTATGTACCATATGGGAAAAAAGTTTAATATTGGAGTATTGGAAAAAATATTCTGGGAAAACGTTTGTGCATGTCCATTACCTAAAAATCGATTTTGATACATGTCACGTAATAGCTAGTATGGCGGCAAATCGAATAAAATTGCTATTCAAAGGCGAAAAGTTGGGTAAGATGGCAAGATATCAAAAAAAGTTAATTGAAAAAGTTACTTAGAATTAAATTTTATGCACATGAACGGAGTTTCGAAAGATAATTCGAAAAAATTGGAAATACCTATATTTTTTCATCTATTCAAAAATATCAATTTTTTTTATGAATAGCTTGACTATACTGAAATGGTAATGACAGAACTTTCTCATTTCCTCCTCACCAGAGGGCACTATATTTAAAAAATAGGATTTTGTCAGAACCCTTGCTGTTACATCGTTTCGTATCTAACAGTTATATCAGAATTTCACGACAATTGTGATGACATGACACTCCAAAAACATGGTGTTTTCCAGATAATAATCAAGTTCCGATGATAATCGTGGATGAGCGTTTCACTTCGCACATAAACATGTAAATTATAAGTCACTTAAATTTGACTCACTATTTCATTCTGGATATTTTCACAATTTTTTTGGCAAATATAAACATCGAAAATAAACCATACTGAAATGAAATCAGGTTCATTCAGTGATCTACATCGGTGTCCGTGAACATATTCCCCAATTATGTTACAAAATTCACTTTCCAAAATACTCTTCCATGTGCTTTTCAAACAAATACCTACCTACCTACTTATTTATCACATCAGGATTCTACAGTATCGGAAACAATTTATCTGGGTATAGACATAAATCTACACGAGCAACAAGGAACGCAATGATATGATAATACCACATAAACAAGAGAGACGCACTGCTGTGCGCCCCTCCTGTTACTTCACCCGACACATTAACTGACCACGTGGCAATGCGACACAGCCCACAGCCACTCGACTCATTCTTGCCGAGCCGTGGTTGCGAAAACGAAAGATCGTGACAATTATTACCTTTTGAAACATGCCGCCTATTTACACAACCGCAGAGAAAGTACAGATCGTTAAGTGGTACTTTGGGGGTAATTCTGTACAAGATACTAGAAATCTATTCATAGTGGCTTTTGCAGATAGACCTGTTCCTACGAAAGCGACTGTCCTTTCAATTATTAATACATTTCAGAATGTTGGGTGTGTGGCAGCACATTGTAAAAAATGTTGTCCCACAAATCCACCACCGCATCCTAGACAAATACCCGAGGAACGGGAAATAAGAGAAACACAAGTGTGTGCATTGGCAGAAACGACACCTTGTTCGAGTTGACAGATCGCCGACGAAGTGAATTTGAATGAAAGAACTGTAAGGAATATTTTGAAGAGAAACAGTTATCATTGTTTCAAAGTCAAGACCACACAAGAACTTTTGCCTGGAGACCATTCCAGACGTATGGAGTTTTGTGAAACGATGGTCGAAAAATGCAATAGGGCATTTCGTGTAAATGATGACTTTCTGAAAAAGGTGTCATTTACCGATGAATCGTCCTTCTCAATTAATCGAAAACACAACCCATCCGTAGTACGTTATTGGTCTCGTGAAAATAAACATTTGAGTATTGCTGTGAGGACACAGTACCCAAGAAAATTAAATGTGTGGACGGGACTTTTAGGCGATCACGTCATAGGCCCATTTTTTATTGAAGGGAATTTAAATGCAGCAAAATATTTGCAACTTTTGCAAAATCAAATTATTCCTGCAGTTCGCGCTCTTCCGATTGACTTTAACGACGTGTGGTTTCAACAAGATGGTTGTCCTGCCCACAATGCAGGCACGGTGGATACATTTTTGAATCAAGTATTTCCCGATCGGATTATTTGTACGCGAGGTACAATCAACTGGCCACCTCAATCACCAGATGTAGCACCTCTCGATTTTTATTTCTGTGGCATGCTAAAATCGGAGGTATATCGGCATGAGTTCGAACGTGTCACCAATTTAGATGAACTGAGGGCAAAAATTATTCAGTTGTGTGCATAGGTAACACCAGTTACCCTTGCGGCTATCAGAACAGAATTGTACAATAGATTCGGATATTGCTTGGCCCAAAATGGTGGTTTGTTCGAACATTTAATAAAATAATTTCCTACACAAAATATTTAATTTGGTTTGTCTTTTCTTGAAAATATTTTTTTTCTCTCCATTCGAGAAATAATTGTTTTTCTGTTAGAAATAAGTTTTGTTTTTATTCATACAGAAATATCGTTTGCTTTCGTTTGTGTTTATGAATTTTCTTTTGTTTTCGCGGCCACCAAGCACCAAAGATATTTTGATCTACCTGTGGTCCGACAGATTAAATTGAATCAATGATTCAATTTGATTTGTTTAAATTATCTGATGTGAAATTATCGTCAAAAATTCTGCTCATTGCAGCGCACACATTCTCCCGACTGCTGCTGGTATGATACTGACGTCCTGAGCTAACCGCCCTGACTCTCCTATCTCTGTGTCGTGACGTCGATATCCCTTCCTCGAGCGAGTCGAGGAGAAATTGTAATGCTCTCTCAACATATAGCAAGCTATTCTTTACGCTCTCATGAAACCACCATACCCAAGATAAATACTTTCCGATACTGTATAATAGAAGTAAAATTTCTTCTTTTCCACAAAATCAAAATGTAGTACACCAAACATGCTTTCTTGAGTATGAAATGCACCAGAACATGAAATTTTAATCTCTTGAAAAAAGTCAGTGTTTAAGTATTGCATCAAAATTTCACTCATATTCCACAAGATAGCCATGGATTTCATTTGACAGAAAATACGTAAACTTATTGCAACAAAAGTCTAAGTAAGAACTCCATATTTATACATAGTGACGTTGGTAATACCAGCAAGTTTTTGGTTGATTATGTCGAAGTTAAGTCAGCAAGAAAAGATCGAAATTGTTTTGATTGTAGGAGAAACTTACAAAAGCTATAGAGAAGCCGCAGCAATTTTCCGTTTTCCGTGGAAAACTCATTCAGAAAACAACATAGGCACTGGGTTACTGCTGAGGAAACAGAGTTTGGAGATATACAGAGTGTAGTTGGAACTCCAAGAACATAAATTAGTAAACTGTCTGGGAATTTGGGTTTATCTTCAACTTCTATCCGAAGATTGCTCAAAAAAAACAAATTCAAGCCTTATAAACAAAAATTTATTCACACGGTTAAGGAGAGAGACTACGATCCACGCTTGTATTTTTCCTTTTGGCTGCAGGAACAAATTGAAGGAAATATATCATTTACGAAATTTATTTCATTTAGTGATGAGTCAACTTTCACTTCAAATGGTGTTGTTTCATCTCAAAATTGTAGATGGTGGTCGAATGAGGATCCACATTTTGCAGTAGAAGCCCGTGACCAATATTCATTTGAAGTGAATGTTTGGTGCGGGATTTTTAATGACAGAATAATTGAAACATTTTTCTTTCGTCGGAATTCGAATGCTGAAACGTACTTGGATTTTTTGAGGAACGATTTCTACAATGAATTAGACAATTTCACGTTAGAAGAAAGGCTAAAAATGTATTTCCAACAGGATGGGGCTCCCATCCATAGTACTTTGGCAATAAGGAATTGGCTGGACACTACTTTTCTTGGAAAGTGGATAGGTAGGTTTTCAGAAATTCCTTGGCCGCCACGTTCACCTGACCTGATCCCATGTGACTTTTTCTTGTGGGGCTATTTAAAAAATACTGTTTACAAATTTAGACCTTTTACCGAAATATTGAGCACTTGGAAGAAACTATCCGTCATTGTGCAGCAGACATTTCTCCAAATTTTTTGTTGAACGTTCGAAAAGAGATAAAATATAAAACGAGTTTATGTATAGAAAGAGAAGGAAGGCATATTGAGATATGAATTGTTATTATATAGAAATAGTTGAAAATGTGTTGTTTTGTTTATAGAATATTTGAATTACTTGATTGAATAAAAAAACCTGTTCTGCAGAATGTCTTTTCAGGGCCACATCTCATCATTTTGAATTGAGTTAAACATTTATATCTAACATCAATAATTAGCCATCGATCAATGCTGAAAAAAACTATGAAAATATTGATAATTTCTATTTTAGATTAATAGTGCGATAAATTAAATAGTTTTCCAGTTTATGTACGAAGTGAAATGTTCATGTACGATTATCATCGAACCTTGGTTATAATCTAGAAGTATCACGTCATCACAATGGTCGTGGAATTCTGATATAACTGTTAGATACGAACCGATGTAACAGCAAGGGTTCTGACAAAATCCTATTTTTTAAATTTAGTGCCCTCTGGTGAGGATAAAATGAGAAAGTTCTGTCATTATTATTGAAATGCAAATGTTTCAGTATAGTCAAGCTATTCATAAGAAAAAAAATTGATATTTTTGAATAGATGGGAAAATATTTTAAAAAAATAGTTATTTCCAAGTATGCTTCGAAACCCCGTTTATGTGCATAACATTGAATTCGAAGTAACTTTTTCAAATAATTTTTTTTTATATCTTGCCATCTTACCCCACTATTCGCCTTTTCATAGCAATTTTTTTCAATTGGCCGCCATACTAGCGATCACGTGACATGTGTCAAAATCGATTTTCAGGTAATCGTACATGCACAAACTTTTCCCCAGAATATTTTTTCCAATACTCCAATAATAAACTTTTTTCCCATATGGTCCATACTTTTTGGAGGAAACTGTGTATATATATATATATATATATATATATATATATTGTTATAAAATACTAATAGGTGTTTTTTCTCCGCTTTGGAAGTCAAATTGTTATAGTCCCACTTTACTGATATTGCCAAATTGTTATCAAATAATAATTGCTAGCTAACGTCACTGTTTTCTCGCCACGTTGCTGCCAATTGTTATTACCCTTTCTTACCACGACTAACTCAGTTGGTACGCCTTCGCCTCGGGAGTCGGTATTGGCAATAGAGCCACTGCCTGTCTTGGTGTCACTTGAACTATTTCAGTTCAGTGTTTATATGTGAAATATTAGCATGTCTTTGTGGAAAATGAGCCAGAAATCATAAAAAACAATTATTTCCTTTATTCAGGAAAACTTATATTAACCTGCCCTGCGATAAATAACTTATAACTATAAGCACTTGATAAATTTTCATAGAATAATAAGAAATAGTGTTGGATATTGTATATAACCTCACTTTTTTCTTTTGTCTTGGAAGAATCCTTTTATAGTTCAATACCAAAATAAAATAGGGTTCTTCAGATATACGAGTTACGTTGTAAAGTGATTCAGTTTGTGATGTGCACTAAAAAAGTTTATACCTGGAACTGGAATGTCGCTGATGCAATACCTGGCATAATCTGAATTCCTGTTTCATCCACTCCTCTCAGGAACTCATCATTTCAAAAGGAACCATCCAAAATCCCCGAAATCAGCTTGGACAAGTTTGTAAGTGGAGTACAAAAAGGTAATCTTCTTTTATGCTATTTATTTTGTGTCGACATTATTCAGAAGTTGAATTGGTTTGTTATTTTTGGCAAACTACTTTGTCATTCGTGAAAATATTCAATTTCCTTCTTTTTCAAATTTTGTACGTGGCTTCGTTCTAAAATTTTTTTCAATCTCGTCTCGCTTTGTTTTTTCATTCCCTGGATACCATTTCTGTTTCGTCCATTTTATTTGAATTTTCAAACTCGCGCACTTCCTTGTCGCACTTTTATTAATTTGGTGTTTTTTGAGAAAACTTATGAACTAATATATTTTACATTTCTTATAAACTAAATACAATATTTGATCATAATTATTTTTGACGTTTCTCAGTTCTTACTTTTCCACAATTTCAAATCTTTTATCTGACCATCTCTGTTCCCTGATTGGCTATTGTCATCAAGAAATTTCTTGTTCTCCCATTGGCTATTTTTAGTCAGATGCAATTTCATATACTGTATGTTTCAAGTTTATAATTTTGTTGATCACATTTAATTCAGAATGATTTTGTAAATCTAGACTTTTCTGTTGTATTTTAAACAATTATAATCATTATGACAATGTATGAAAATGCTTTATGCATTATAGTATTTGTATATTTTTACCTATCAATATTATCCAAAGGCTTTATAAAGGAAATAGAATCTCAAAAAAAAATCTAAAAACAATATCTCATGAACTACTAACTATTAAGTATTTATTATTTTTGTGGTTTATTTATGAAATTATTTTATTTTCATCTTTAAAATATATTACTGGTCCTTCCTAACATAACAATATATATATATATATATATATATATATATATATATATATATAATTATCATTATATAAAATATAAGTAATAAGTAAAAGTTGACGAAATAAATATATAGTTATATAGAAAAACGGTGATCGCAAACAGATAGTAATTGGCAGCACAGCACTATACAGGGTCGCTGATATGTATGGAAACGGTCGTTATCTCCTAAAGTAAGATAGCTAGCAAAGAATGTTAGGACACAAAAGTATTAGAGTTTTTCAAAAACTATTACAATAAAAAAAAATCAAGTATACAGGATCAGTTAAAAAGTCATGACGAAACAAAGTTGCTTTTTCTTTGGTGGAATACCCTGTATATTATTCTATATTTCAATTCTTCCCAAAATTCCAAATAAAATTGATATAGCACATCATATCCTAAATTTAACCGTTTTCGAGATATCGAATTTTGAAAATATATCCAAAAATATTTTAGTTGTTGTGACCAAGTAATAGATATTTTTAATGAATTGCATTCCGATCAGGAACCTCTTTCTTAATCAACCGTTTCAAAACCATTGCAGTGTTTTCATGAAACTGGAGGTGTCAAAGATCGGCCAAAAAGTGGAAGACCAGTAAGCGTTACAAATGAAGAAAATTCTTTAATGTCATGTTAGATGTGGTGGAAAATCCAATAAATTCGACACAACAGAGGACTTTGTCGATATTCCATTCAAAGAATTTGCAAACTTCAAAAATTCCGTCCATATAAAATTCATTTGTTACAAGAATTGAGTGAAGAGGATTTTGATCGTAGAATCGAGTTCTGTGAAGTTATTATGGATAAATTAAACGAAAATGTCAACTTTGTCAACCACATATTGTTTTCTGACGAATATACATTTTGTTTAAACGGGCACGTAAACCGACACAACTGTAGGTATTAGTCAGACCAAAATCCACATTGTATGGAGGAAGTTCACACTCAACGACCACAAAAAGTTAATTTTTGGTGTGGTATTATTGGTGGACACGTCATAGGACCCTATTTTACAAACGGAAATTCGAACTCTGAACGATATTTATTACTTTTGCAAGAGCATATTATTCCAGAGCTTGGACGATTATTCCCGAACAATAACAATCCCCATTTGCCGACAGAACAAATATGGTTCCAACAAGATGGGGCTCTTCCACATTTTGGACGTGTGGTACGGGCATATCTAGATGAAACTTTTCCTGATAAATGGATTGGATGCAGGAGGGGCAATTGAATGGCCAGCTAGGTCTCCCGATATGACCCCACTTGATTTTTTTCTGTGGGGTTACATAAAAAATGTAGACTACAAAAATAGGCAACAAAATATCGAAGAGTTGCTAGAAAGTATAAGGCATGAAATTTCCACCATTCCTCCCAACATGATTTTAGATTCATTACAAAATTTTGTTCAGCGAATTCATTACTGTCAGGAGGTAAATGGTTAACACTTTGAGTACCTTATTAAATAGAATTCCAACGAAAATATTTGTTGTTTAGTAAAACTTGTTTTCTTTCTTTTTTTTCTGGCATAACTATAGTTTTTATGAAATTTAAAATATCCAGAACATTCATTAAAAAATATATTTTTTCGTTATCAACCCTGAACAATTATGCTTTTTTATTTTCTCAAAAAAATAATAATTAAAATTTAATCATATCCATAATACTCCACCATGTGTAATTTTCTAATAAATATCCATCATTTTGAACTTTTTCTTTAATAAATTTCAGAGTAGTAAAAAGTTATTTTCAAAATTCGATATCTCGAAAACGGTTAAATTTAGGATATGATGTGCTATATCAATTTTATTTAGAATTTTGAGAAGAATTGAAATATGGAGAAATATACAGTGTGTACCATTGAAGAAAAAGCAACTTTGTTTCGTCATGACTTTTTGACTGATCCTGTATACTTTATTGTAATAGATTCAAAAAAAACCTTGAATTTTTGTGCCCTAACATTTTTCTCTAGCAATCTTACTTTAGGAGATAATCGACCGTTTCCATGCATATCAGCGATCCTGTATATATATATATATATATATATATATATATATATATATATATATAGATGAAGAGAAATTTGTTACGAATCCAAGAGAGCATCACCATCCGCCAACAGCTGTTTCATGGTTTCCCAATCATCAGGACGGCTTGTGGTCTCTTTCAAATTCGTATCAAATATCTCATAGTGCTAATACCTACCGGCAAGTACGAAAATGTGAAAAGCATCAAATTATAGGTGTCACTATTTATAATTTGATGCTTTTCAAATATATGTATACGGTATAAGTGGGCCTCCGGCCTTGTTAATTTTGAGGTTCACTGAGACTCCGATGTCACCGAGCCTCCGATATACGGACGCCCGGTAACCACCCTTTAAAAATGTCGCATACGACATGTGACATAGTAACAAACACTTTGCCACAAAAATATGGAGGAGTCCAAGTTGCCCGATTTTCGATAGCCATTTAAAATTTAGTGCAGTCCCTCGCCGCTGAAGTGCGCTGCTTATATACTTTGTTTATGTTATAGTGTTTGAAACGTATACTTTCGAAGGTCACTGGGCTTCCCCCAATTTGGCAACACAGGGGATGCACACAAATATCATTCATTTTAGATTGTCATCAAGAAACATGTATTCTTTCCGCGCACGAACGAAATAAATTGTGGAAGCTGCAATTGCCTCCCAAATATTTGAGAATGAGCCTGGTAAATACTTTTTCTCATTGATTCCGCAATTTATATTACTGCGATTACGTCAAGATTTATTCGGGAGTCCACTGAAATATTGCGATATTTCACCATTTCAGAAAAGGTACTTTGACAATGTAATACACAAATCACTCAAACAATTTCTCATACAAGATTCAACAAAAGGACACCAAACTTTCGCTATCTTCTCAAGCAAAAAAAAAATAATTTCTTTCTTTCATTGAATGAAAACAATCTTCATATAGAATCCCTACTTGAATATATTCTCGTGTGAGTTGAGTATTTTGTGAACCTGAGAAAACGCTTGCATTGTTTTCCACACATCAGAAAATCTATATTCCCGTAATTTGTCTTGTATTTGATTTGTATTATTCAGTTTCGGTTATTATATTGTGTACCACGAAAGTTACTGAATGAGGTTGCTTAGAATGGATTATTAATTAACTGAATGTAGGAATCTGGGGTATTCCAAGGTTCAAGATTACAGATAAATCATGAAAAATTTTCAGGTAAACGACTCAAATGAATTCAATTTTAATCAGAACATGCTACATCCAAATGTACAAAAAAAGGATGGAATTTTTTGGGTGTGTGACACGAGTTATGTTATAAAATCAGTGGCCCATTGTTTTAGAAATATACCAACGAAAAATAGTCAACAGAACATATACATATAGACACTAATGAATTGAAATAATCTATACATATATAATTACATGTCCTGACTGATTGATTCAATAACTTCAACGCCCAGACCAAATAACTCAACACAAAGAGCTGAAATTTTGATAGCGTATTCCTATGATGACATGACTATATAACCAAGTTTTTTTCAATACTCCATCCCTAAAGGGGTGAAAATCACAATACCGTTAGTTTTGAAGTTAGAGTCATGGAAACTGCTATTTTTGGCCTTTTCTTCTCAAATAACGAAACACGTATTTTTATATTATTGGAAATTCAACCCCTAAAGGGGTAAAAGGGTTAAATGGGGTTCGAAAGTTTGTACTGGAGTACCCTTAGTTTTCGACCTGGGTTCATAAAAATTGGTATTTCAGTGTCTTCAGCAATCCAAACCCTAAAGGGGTCAAATGGGGGGTGAAACATTTAAAGTTAGGATCATGAAAATGGATATTTGAGGTCTTTTTACATATGAAGACATTTGTTTTCCAGTGTTTTCAGAAATTCAACTACTAAAGGGGCGAAATGGGGGCTGAAAATGTTTATTAGGGTTCCGTGAGTTTTTGAGTTAGAATAAGGAACATTGGTGTTTTGGCTCTCTGTCACGAATAAATAAATCGTGTTAAACTTCATTCAAAATGCCATATCTGCAGGGGTGGAAAGGGATTGGTGAATTTGTAATAGTCGTCACAAAGCATTACTTCCGCTGTCAAATCAATTATGCCACCCAAACGAGATAACGGGATAACAGGAAACAAAATCACGGAATAGCCTGAGCCATAAGCTGGATGAAAACATATGGAAAAATGCTAGTTAATAATAATATAACAATACAATTATTTATTTTAGGAAGAAAACCTTATAAGTGAGAGTTCTAAATGATACAGAAAATCGAATGGAAGAGGAACATTATTTCACAGATCTTGAAAACTACTCAAAATTATTTATTTATATTACCGAAGAAAATTATTTACTGTGTTATTGAGGATTTGAAAGAATAGGAAATAATGAAATTGAATAGAAATCATTATGCTCAATGAATAATATATTCAATTCTTCTTGAAAGGAAACTAAGGAAAATAGATCCAAATAGACTGGGGTACCATTAAAAACACATTTTCGAAATTGGAAGTAGGTATCGAGAAGTTTTATTTTTCATAATGAAATGATAAGTAATATCAATATATATTACTGAATCCTCAACCAATATTTCCACAAATAAAAATTTTAAATGTATCAAACTCAATCGATTCGGGATGACATTCTAAAAAAGACGTATTTTTCGATTTTTTTAACAAAAAACGGAAATAAAAATAAAAACGATTCTAGATTTTGGAAAAAGCTCAAAAACTATCGACTATCGGGAAAATTGAAAAAGAGGAGAAATTTCCTGTGATAATGTTACTCTCGCAACTCTATCCCAATTATTAATAATTTTAATTCAACGATGAATTAAAACAGGGCTTCGCGTGGGCGTTACACTGAACTACAGCACCTCTCGAGAGAGCAATTCACATAACATATTTTTCATATTATTAAATATAAATTTAAAAATTGCAAAAAATTATTGTATTATGTATCATTGGAAAACTGTAATTTTGGGAATTTTTTTTTCATTCAATTTTGATAATGTAAGGCTATCGTTATTTGAGTAGTTTTTTTGGAACCGCCGATTTCATTAAAAACCGAATAATTGTTCACAGAATGACTCCATGATTTCTTGCTTCCTGAAGCACATTTTACAGTGTACTCGATTATATCACGCTATAAAATTGTTTAAAAGTTACTTAGTTTGGTAATTATAAATTTCTAAAGATAACAAAATATGAGAAACACACACAGTTTTTTGTATATGGTTGTTCTTGTTATTTTTTGTACTACTCAAAAAAAATCAACGCCAATCAAAGTTTGTTTATGACTAATTGTTAACTAAATAAAGAATTATTAATAAAAAAAAAATATTTTTTCTATCAGGTGGAGAATAACCAATTCCGCATTTTGGAAGAAAAAAAAATTCTAAATATATTATTTAAATAATGAGAAAATTAAAAAAAAACAATTTTAAAAAGGATATAATGAACGTTGTGAAATGTCTTTGTCAGACATAAAACTGATTATAATGTGGAATATCAAAAAAAATACAATGTTTTTTCGATATCTCATATTTTGTAAATTTTTGAAATTTTAATTAACAAAATAATCAATTTTTTATCAATTTCTGCATGATTCATTGAGTACACATGTAGAATGTGCTCCAGAAAGCAAAAAAAAATATGGAGTCATTCTCTAAACAATTATTCGGTTTTTATAAAAACGGTGATTCCCACAAAACTACTTAATTAACAATAGCCTCCGATTATCAAAATTCAATGAAAACAAAATAAAGAAATTATATTCTTTCAGGTGTTCAGCTGATACTTTGATTTTTTTGAATTTTTTAATTTATTTTCGATAGTATAAAAAATATTGTATTTGAATTGCTCTCTCAAGAGGTGCTGTACTCCTGCCGTAACGCCCGCGCGTAGCCCTATTTTCAACGTTGAATCAAAATTATAAATAATTGATATAGATTTCCGTGACAAAATTTTTCATAGTAGATAGTCTCGTCTTCAATAATCTGTTTTTTTATTTAGTCTATCATCAAGAGTTCTTGAGTTACTACCAAAAAACTAAGGCTGTTTTTATTTTTTGTTTTGTGTTGAAAAACTAGCACATTTTCGTCAGAATGACATCCCGAATCGAATGAGTCATCGCTCATATATTCAGAAGGCTTGGAACTATTTTTCGCAGGAAACTCACTTCTCTACTAGACTATGATGACATGAGTAACCACTATGAAGGTTTTTTGATACTTCATCCCCAAAGGGGTGAAAATGAAAATACCGTTAGTTTTGAAGTTAAAGTCATGGAAATCTCTCCAAATCTAAATAATTTATTTATTGATACTCAGAATCAACCTTCAATGGTATAGTCTGAGGTTTTAATCGATCGCACTATTTAATGAGGAAGTGTATGATATGAGCATTGCAGTTCGACTATGAGTTCAAATATTAGGTATGTATTGAGAGCGAAAATACATTTTTGTTCGAGAGGCGCCATTCGCAGTGGATCGCTACAATCACTCGAGAGCAGTTATGTCACTTTTTTCTCGAAATGCAACACATAAATATAACTGTTCACTAGTGGCGGCTATTTACCAACTAATTGCTATCGACGGCGCGCGTTTCTATGATGTTATTGCGAGCAAGTGTTGAAAGTATAAATTTCAAAGTAAGTTTTAGAAATGTAATTTCAAGTCAACAGTTGAATTGAACGTTGATTACTTCAGATGCTGGTGTTAAGAGTCAGCAATTTTCTTTACAATTTTTATTATTTACAAATATAATATAACATTCAAATGCTTTTTTGAATTTCATTGACATTAATATTTATTATACAATCTGAACAACTAGAAATATTCCTTCTGCACTTCCTATGTTTTTTTTGTCATTAAGTATTCTTGTAGGAGGAATGGAATGAACAGTTGTGGCCGCCTTCAGAAGAAGGCTTTTGGCAATATTTTACTAATTATCCAGCGAATCCCCAATTTAATTTAGTATTTAAAATTTCCATCGCCTGTGTCTTTTGATAGAACTTAAGTTTGCACTTTCTTTTAGCAGTAAAGTGACCAAAGACCGGCGAAAACAGTGACCAGTATAGAGCTTTGGATCTGTCAGTTTCAAGAACTCTCCTGGAATTTTACTGATGTATAGATACCAACTGGATTTTTGATAAATTTCGATAAAAAATCAAATAAGAGTGGTCAACCGTAGTGGAAGATCGTGGAACGTTAGGATTTGAATCGGGAATTTTTACTATTAATGAAGACTAATAAGCACAAAATATACCCAATATAGTTCACTGCTTTCATCATGGAATACTTATTGTCTAGTATAATTTTTAGGAATTCTTCCTTGAATATTTTCACCATTCCTTGAATATTTTCAGAATGATCGAAGGTAGATTATATATTCTCGTTATACGATACTACTGAAATAAATTTCATTTCAGAGTATGAAGCAAAATTCAAACTTTCAACTACCGAATAAACTTTTCAACAGGCCGTGTGATTTGTTATCATGCTGTGGAATTGAATATTGCCTGAAAAATTGGCAACAGTGTCAGGAGGTCCAGTAAATACACAATAGCTTCAAAAGGAGGCCAAGTTACATAAACTCCCAAAAAACGTATGTAACATATACAGAGGAGGCTAACTAGCCTGAGATAGTGGCGGAGGCTGAGTGGGCTATTAACTGTTTGCTTTGTATAAACACGTGGATGCTTGGTGGGCCGAGTATGAAACGGAAGCTGAGTTGGTCTATATAGATATATATATATGTATATATATATATATATAATATATATATATATATATATATATATATATATATATATATATATATACGGTATAAGTGGGCCTCCGGCCTTGTTAATTTTGAGGTTCACTGAGACTCCGATGTCACCGAGCCTCCGATATACGGACGCCCGGTAACCACCCCTTAAAAAATGTTGCATAGGACATGTAACATAGTAACAAACACTTTGCCACAAAAATATGGAGGAGTCCAAGTTGCCCGATTTTTGATAGCCATTTAAAATTTAGTGTAGTCCCTCGCCGCTGAAGTGCGCTGCTTATATACTTTGTTTATGTTATAGTGTTTGAAACGTATACTTTCGAAGGTCACTGGGCTTCCCCCAATTTGGCAACACAGGGGATGCACACAAATATCATTCATTTCAGATTGTCATCAAGAAACATGTATTCTTTCCGCGCACGAACGAAATAAATTGTGGAAGCTGCAATTGCCTCCCAAATATTTGAGAATGAGCCTGGTAAATACTTTTTCTCATTGATTCCGCAATTTATATTACTGTGATTACGTCAAGATTTATTCGGGAGTCCACTGAAATATTGCGATATTTCACCATTTCAGAAAAGGTACTTTGACAATGTAATACACAAATCACTCAAACAATTTCTCATGCAAGATTCAACAAAAGGACACCAAACTTTCGCAATCTTCTCAAGCAAAAAAAATGTATTTCTTTCTTTCATTGAATGAAAACAATCTTCATATAGAATCCCTACTTGAATATATTCTCGTGTGAGTTGAGTATTTTGTGAACCTGAAAAAAAGCTTGCATTGTTTTCCACATATCAGAAAATCTATATTCTCGTAATGTGTCTTGTATTTGATTTGTATTATTCAGTTTCGGTTATTATATTGTGTACCACGAAAGTTACTGAATGAGGTTGCTTAGAATGGATTATTAATTTACTGAATGTAGAAATCTGGGGTATTCCAAGGTTCAAGATTACAGATAAATCATGAAAAATTTTCAGGTAAACGACTCAAATGAATTCAATTTTAATCAGAACATGCTACTGTTCAAATGTACAAAAAAAGGATGGTATTTTTTGGGTGTGTGACACAAGTTATGTTATAAAATCAGTAGCCCATTGTTTTAGAAATATACCAACAAAAATAGTCAACAGAACATATACATATAGACACTAATGAATTGAAATAATCTATACATATATAATTACATGTCCTGACTGACTGATTCACTAACTTCAACGCCCAGACCAAATAACTCAACACAAAGAGCTGAAATTTTGATAGCGTATTCCTATGATGACATGAGTATATAACCAAGTTTTTTTCAAAACTCCATCCCTAAAGGGGTGAAAATCACAATACCGTTAGTTTCGAAGTAAGAGTCATGGAAACTGCTATTTTTGGCCTTTTCTTCTCAAATAACGAAACACGTATTTTTAGATTATTGGAAATTCAACCCCTAAAGGGGTAAAAGGGCTAAATGGGGTTCGAAAGTTTGTACTGGAGTACCCTTAGTTTCCGGCTTGGGTTCATAAAAATTGGTATTTCAGTGTCTTCAGCAATCCAAATCCTGAAGGGGTCAAATGGGGGGTGAAACATTTTAAGTTAGGATCATGAAAATGGATATTTGAGGTCTTTTTACATATGAAGACATTTGTTTTCCAGTGTTTTTAGAAATTCAACTACTAAAGGGGCGAAATGGGGGCTGAAAATGTTTATTAGGGTTCCGTGAGTTTTTGAGTTGGAATAAGGAAAATTGGTGTTTTTGCTCTCTGTCACGAATAAATAAATCGTGTTAAACTTCATTCAAAATGCCATATCTACAGGGGTGGAAAGGGATTGGTGAATTCGTAATAGTCGTCACAAAGCATTACTTCCGCTGTCAAATCAGTTATGTCACCCAAACGAGATAACGGGATAACAGGATAACGGAAAACAAAATCACGGAATAGCCTGAGCCATAAGCTAGATGAAAACATATGGAAAAATGATAGTTGATAATAATATAACAATACAATAATACATTTTAGGAAGAAAACCTTATAAGTGAGAGTTCTAAATGGTACAGAAAATCGAATGGAAGAGGAACATTCTTTCACAGATCTTGAAAACTACTCAAAATTATTTATTTATATTACCGAAGAAAATTATTCACTGTGTTATTGAGGATTTGAAAGAATAAGAAATGATGAAATTGAATAGAAATCATTATGCTCAATGAATAATATATTCAATTCTTCTTGAAAGGAAACTAAGGAAAATAGATCCAAATAAACTGGGGTACCATTGAAAACACATTTTCGAAATTGAAAGTAGGTATCGAGAAGTTTTTTTTTTCATAAAGAAATGATAAGTAATATCAATATATATTACTGAATCCTCAACCAATATTTCCACAAATAAAATATTTTCCAAACCATGCGCTATGGGATAATTTTTTTTCCTCTTATTACATATGTTGTTTAGGAAAAATCCGTGTATCAAACTCAATCGATTCGGGATGACATTCTAAAAGTCGTATTTTTCGATTTTTTTAACAAAAAACGGAAATAAAAATAAAAACGGTTCTAGTTTTTTGGAAAAAGCTCAAAAACTATCGACTATCGGGAAAATTAAAAAAGAGGAGAAATTTCCTGTGATAATGTTACTCTCGCAACTCTATCCCAATTATTAATAATTTTAATTCAACGATGAATTAAAACAGGGCTTCACGTGGGCGTTACGCTGAACTACAGCACCTCTCGAGAGAGCAATTCACATAACATATTTTTTATATTATTAAATATAAATTTAAAAATTCCAAAACATTATTGTATTATGTATCATTGAAAAAATGTAATTTTGGGAATTTTTTTTTCATCCAATTTCGATAATGTAAGGCTATCGTTATTTGAGTAGTTTTTTTGGAACCGCCGATTTCATTAAAAACCGAATAATTGTTCACAGAATGACTCCATGATTTCTTGCTTCCTGAAGCACATTTTACAGTGTACTCGATTATATCACGCTATAAAATTGTTTAAAAGTTACTTAGTTTGGTAATTATAAATTTCTAAAGATAACAAAATATGAGAAACACACACAGTTTGTTGTATATGGTTGTTCTTGTTATTTTTTGTACTACTCAAAAAAAATCAACGCCAATCGAAGTTTGTTTATAACTAATTGTTAACTAAATGAAGAATTATTAATGAAACAAATAATATTTTTTCCTATTAGGTGGAGAATAACCAATTCCGCATTTTGGAAGGAAAAAAATTCTAAATATATTATTTAAATAATGAGAAAATGAAAAAATAACAATTTTAAAAAGAATATAATAAACGTTGTGAAATGTCTTTGTCAGACATAAAACTGATCATAATGTGGAATATCAAAAAAAATACAATGTTTATTCGATATCTCATATTTTGTAATTTTTTGAAATTTTTAATTAACAAAATACTAATTTTTTTATCAATTTATGCTGATATCATTGAGTACACATGTAAAATGTGCTCCAGAAAGCCAAAAAAGTCATTCTCTAAACAATTATTCGGTTTTTATAAAAACGGTGATTCCCACAAAACTACTTAATTAACAATAGCCTCCGATTATCAAAATTCAATGAAAACAAAATAACGAAATTATATTCTTTCAGGTGTTCAGCTGATACTTTGATTTTTTTGAATTTTTAAATTTATTTTCGATAGTATAAAAAATATTGTATTTGAATTGCTCTCTCAAGAGGTGCTGTATTCCTGCCGTAATGCCCGCGCGTAGCCCTATTTTCAACGTTGAATCAAAATTATAAATAATTGATATAGTTTTCCGTGACAAAATTTTTCATAGTAAATAGTCTCGTCTTCAAGAATCTGTTTTTTTATTACATCTATCATCAAGAGTTCTTGAGTTACTACCAAAAAACTAAGGCTGTTTTTATTTTTTGTTTTGTGTTAAAAAACTAGCACATTTTCATCAGATTGACATCCCGAATCGAATGAGTCATCGCTCATATATTCAGAAGGCTTGGAACTATTTTTCGCAGGAAACTCACTTCTCTACTAGACTATGATGACATGAGTAACCACTATGAAGGTTTTTTGATACTTCATCCCCAAAGGGGTGAAAATGAAAATACCGTTAGTTTTGAAGTTAAAGTCATGGAAATCTCTCCAAATCTAGATAATTTATTTATTGATACTCAGAATCAACCTTCAATGGTATAGTCTGAGGTTTTAATGGATCGCACTATTTAATGAGGAAGTGTATGATATGAGCATTGCAGTTTGACTATGAGTTCAAATATTAGGTATGTATTGAGAGCGAAAATAAATTTTTGTTCGAGGGGCGCCATTCGCAGTGGATCGCTACAATCACTCGAGAGCAGTTATGTCACTTTTTTCTCGAAATGCAACACATAAATATAACTGTTCACTAGTGGCGGCTATTTACCAACTAATTGCTATCGACGGCGCGCGTTTCTATAATGTTATTGCGAGCAAATGTTGAAAGTATAAATTTCAAAGTAAGTTTTAGAAATGTAATTTCAAGTCAACAGTTGAATTGAAAGTTGATTACTCCAGATACTGGTGTTAAGAGTCAACAATTTTTATTATTTACAAATATAATATAACATTCAAATGTTTTTTTGAATTTCATTGACATTAATATTTATTATACAATCTGAACAACTAGAAATATTCCTTCTGCACTTCCTATGTTTTTTTTGTCATTAAGTATTCTTGTAGGAGGGATGGAATGAACAGTAGTGGCCGCCTTCAAAAGAAGGCTTTTGGCAATATTTTACTAATTATCCAGCGAATCCCCAATTGAATTTAGTATTTAAAATTTCCATCGCCTGTGTCTTTTGATAGTACTTGAGTTTGCACTTTCTTTCACCAGTAAAGTGACCAAAGACCGGCAAAAACAGTGACCAGTATAGAGCTTTGGATCTGTCAGTTTCAAGAACTCTCCTGGAATTTTACTGATGTATAGATACCAACTGTATTTTTGGTAAATTTCGATAAAAAATTAAATAAGAGTGGTCAACCGTAGTGGAAGATTGTGGAACGTTAGAATTTGAATCGGGAATTTTTACTATCAATGAAGACTAATAAGCACAAAATATACCCGATATAGTTTACTGCTTTCATCATGGAATACTTATTGTCTAGTATAATTTTAAAAAACTCTTCTAAGCCACTATTCCTTGAATATTTTCAGAATGATCGAAGGTAGATTATATATTCTCGTTATACGATACTACTGAAATAAATTTCATTTCAGAGTATGAAGCAAAATTCAAACTTTCAACTACTGGATAAACTTTTCAACAGGCCGTGTGATTTGTTATCATGCTGTGGAATTGAATATTGACTGAAAAATTATTGGCAACAGTGTCAGGAGGCCCAGTAAATACACAATAGCTTCAAAAGGAGGCCAAGTTACATAAACTCCCAAAAAACGTATGTAACATATACAGAGGAGGCTAACTAGCCTGAGATAGTGGCGGAGGCTGAGTGGGCTTTTAACTGTTTGCTTTGTATAAACACGTGGATGCTTGGTGGGCCGAGTATGAAACGGAATATATAATATATATATATATATATATATATATATATATATATATATATATATATATATATATTATATATATATATATATATATATATATATATATATATATATATATATAAACTAGTTAATAGTGGGGAATGCAGCGATGTCAAAAAGAAAACTCTTGTAAGTTTGTCCAAGCTTTCGGAATTGGTTTATTCCATCATCAGGGAACTACAATTTATTAAAAAATATTACATATGAGAGATTATCATTAAGTGAATTGATAATACTTACAACTTAAGTGAGAATGGATGACACGATGTTCAGTAAAAAATATTTTTTGTCTTTTGACATTATGATAATAAATAATGAGAAATGTAAAACAGAGAAATGAACTAATGTTCAACTACCACACTTATATGTTGAAAAATATAAATAACACATGTTAAAATCTCTTCAACCCTGTGGTTGGAATCAAAACTGACAGGTCAGAAATTAAATTCACATTAGACAGCTGTATGTGACATTGACATTGACCCATGTCAAGTAATATTTATGTCACCTAGGGTGCCAACTGCGACATAGTATAAATATTTTTTACTGAACATCTGTCATCCATTCCACCTAAGTTGAAGTATTATCAATTCACTTAATGATAATCTCTCATATGTAATATTTTTTAATAAATTGTAGCTCGATTTTGCAATTTATTTAATCGTTTCATTTCATTTTGTTGCAGGAAAAATAGTATGGTAGAGCAGTAGTTGAAGTGATTAAGAATTATTGTATTGTAGATAATAGTTTTTGAGCATTTGGAGAGAAATCTGGCGTTTCTGTAAAAATAGTTTATTTTAAATGATATTGTTTTTATTATATGGTTTACATGTTCTGTGAATTTCAAATCTCTATTAATAAATTCTCCTAAATATTTGAAAATATCCACCTCTTCAATTGAACTATTTTTTTTTTTTTATTTAATATTTTTCCCACTCTGGTAGAGCAGGATAATATTATTCCCATTGCTCGATTTTGAAATTTTTTTTAATCGTTTCATTTCATTTTGATGTAGAAAAAAGTATGGTAGAGCAGTAGTTGAAGTGATTAAAATTATTGTATTGTAGATAATAGTTTTTGAGCATTTGGAGAGAAATCTGGCGTTTCTGTGAAAATAGTTTATTTTAAATGATATTGTTTCTATTATATGGTTTACATGTTCTGTGAATTTCAAATCTCTATTATTTAAATATTTAAAAATATCCACATCTTCAATTAAACTATTTTATATTTTTATTTGACACATATTGTCGTTGAACTTTTTATACTCCTTGTCATCACCTATCAATATGCTACTAGCCAAACAAATAAACAAACACATATATCCCTTTACTACCTTTCTATTCCTAGTTTTTCCATCTTTTATTTAGAAAGGGCCAGTGTAATCGACACCACGGTTGGTTGGTTGGTTGGTTGGTTTAAGGCTGACGAGCCAGAGACAGGGTTGGCACTTAGCTTCCCTTGACACTGCGACCAGCTGGGGTCTATTGTATCACTCTGTCGTCAGTGGTTCCTCATTCAAACAGGTTTGTGTCCCTAACTAGGTCTAGAAGCCCGTTGATAAGGTTCTTCGACTCATGCCCGTTTCGGCCGATCTTTCAAAGATTCTGTGTCGCCCACCACTTAGGGCGTCACAGTCGAAGATTGAAAGACAAGAGTTAGACTCGAGGCCTCCTCTTGTCTCTTGATGACAAGCCATTCTTCAGTATCTTTCCCCATGTCCTGGGTTTTGATGAGCTGAAGAATCTTTTTGGTTTCCATTCTACCAAATGGCTTTGGAATCCACTCTGTTTCCGGGAGTTTCTCAGTAGGTGTTCGACCATCTGCTGATCCCTCCTCGGTTGGGTTTACGGTTTCTGGTGCCGAGTGTGATTCAACTGGAATCTCCCGACTTCATACCGCTATCGGTGTTGGGTCTTCTTCACTGGAAGTTCCCCAGGGTTGTTTGTGTAGGAAGGGTCGTCCACACTGCGGTGCCCTGCGCAGGTGTAAGGCAGATTACTCTGGGAGGTCGCCATGTATCCCAGAGGCTCCGTTTTTTATACCCGACTGGCTCAGGTATCATCCATCCCTCGGTACGGGTCGCTTGACGCCTTGATTAAGCCATGTTGTGGTGGCATTTGGTTTGAGATTGACTTAGAGATCCGCAGGTTTTGACCATTTCTGGTCATTCCCACTGGATTTTCCTTGTCAACCCCGTTATCCAGCGATACCACTTGGAGGTAGCCACCTAAGTTTCCGCAACCCATCTTCATCTCTCGTAGGAGGTGAACATGTGTTGACGCAAACTACTCGCCAATCGACACCACAAAAAAAAAAAAAACTAGATGGTTTTACACGAAAATCGGGTAAGTAACCCATTTGCTGTGTTGTGCTGATTGGATTCACTTTAAAACAAGGTATACATTTAAGAATAACTGATTTTACTGCTTCCTTTCCATTAAAGGCCAGTAATTCTGTCGAATGGAAGAAGATTGTTGCTTGTGTACCTGAGTAATTGCGAATATGTTCATATTTTATTATCAAATCTGTGAATTTATGATGTTTAGGTAGTAGAATTTGATATTTTT